>JAGEOH010001078.1:0-20000 GCA_032207245.1 Pardosa pseudoannulata
ACGTCACGAAGGGGAGGGAGTCACCAAGAAGGGAAATTTGGTACCATATTCAACAAACGGACGACATAAGTCGTTCCATCTATCTCACTTTTACCACATACTAGTCACCGAGTATTTCGTTCGTGACATAACAGTTTAGCAGTGTATGCAAAACTAGAAATGGCGGGAGCTTCGCTACTACCTTTGTTGCTCGATTTAGATAATATTTCTGTTCCTAGAAATTATATCAGGATCAGATTATCGGCCTATGATTTGCCTGATGCATCATTTATCAAATTATTTAGGTTAAATAAACAATGTGCTTTATCGTTATCGGATAAATTGAGGAATTTTTTATTACCTTCAAGGATTCCGGTAAATTTGAGGGTAAGTACATATTTGTGTAAAGTATAAGTATATATTCTTGTTTTATGAATTATAAAAGGATAAATCTTTTATTATATGTACGAATTTATAAACAAAATAAAGTATTGGTAGGTCTGTTATATTTTTAGTAATGATAAACAGTAAATTGCTCAGTTAAGTTTTAATATGATCACATGCTAAGATAATTTTACAAAGTTTAACCCCTGTTAAAAAAATGTTATGCTCAAATGTAATTTGTTCTTAACAAAATAACCCTTTTTTAAGCCAAACAAAGCCTCAGAACATTTGGATCTCTTTTTAACTTTTTTAGTAATTGTTTATTAGATACATAGAAATGCTTAAAGCATAAAAAAATCTCATCTATTTCAAAATTTAATACTTTTTAAACAAGAATTATATAAATCCCAATTATTTACTATTCGTAATTTAGACATTACTTTTTTCAAGCAATTTATCTTTATTTACTAAACAAGCATAGGGATATTAGTTTCTCATTTATATCAATTTAATCTGACTTTCCAATATACATAATATCAATTATTCATTTCAATAGCAAACATCTTATTCTTGTTTTTCATATTTTCAGGTACTAGTGGCTTTGAGGTTCTACGCTACTGGAAGCTATCAAGCTGCTGTGGCTAATGATATTTATATATCATTATCACAACAGTCAGTTAGCAACTGTATTAGGGATGTGAGTCATGCAATTTCAACTCACTTGACGCAGGTAAATATTTGTATATATATATATATATATATATATATATATATGTATACATGTATATATATATATATATATATATATATATATATATATATATATATATATATATATATATATATATATATATATATATATTTCATAATATCTAAATATTATCCTGTAAAATTATCTTGCTGTACTAAAATTTTAAATTAACTTTTGTAATTAAAGGAATACATCAGATTCCCAAATACGCAGGATCTACCTGCAATAAAAGAAAAATTTTATGCGAGGACAGGTTTTCCTGGAGTGATTGGAGCCATAGATTGCACGCATGTGTCAATTGTTTCGCCATCAGCAAGTGATCCTTCAGCACATTCATACATGAACAGAAAAGGATTTAATTCCATTAATGTTCAGTTGGTAATATTTACATTTAAATTTTCATATTCCAAGCTGTGGTTATATTTTTGGTTATTTAACTTTTATTTTTTTATTAACAATGGTCTACAAACTTTTCATATACTGTTAAAATAGTTTTCTACTATTGAAACATTAAAAGTCAATGAATATCTGAAATTAAAGTCTTCATTGTAGACATTTCTGATAGAATTTGAATTTCTGTATGTTCTATGTAATAAGTATTTAGCAAATAATAAAAAATTTCAACAAAAGTTTTATCTTTCCATAGATTGTAGATCCTGATTTAGTGATATTGGGTATTAGCGCTAAATACCCAGGAAGTGTGCATGACTCGTTCATTTGGAGACACAGTTTAGCCAGAAATTGTATATCCCAAATCAGAGATGGATGGCTCCTAGGTAATATAATTCATATTTCTAATACAGTTTAAAATTTCTTATATATCTCACAAGTCTTTGTTGCAGATAAATAAAATAAAAAAAACTGAGATGTTGAAAATTGATTTTTATTGCCTTCAGTAAATATTTTCTTGAAATTTATATGTAGGCGATAGTGGATACCCCTTAGAACCGTGGCTTATGACACCATTCATCAGCACAGCACGTGGATCAGTTGAAGAGTGCTTTAATATTAAGCATTCCTCAGCTCGTTCATGTGTGGAGCGGTGCAATGGTGTCCTCAAGACAAGATTCCGGTGTCTATTAAAGGACAGGGTATTAAATTATGTGCCAGCAACAGCTGCGCACATAATAAATTCATGTGCTGTATTGCACAATATTTGTGTCAAGCACAGAATAGGATTGGAGGAGGAGGAAGTGGAATCAGCACAGGACGATATGTGGACAACTGGCAGTCCAGCTGCTGATAACACACGTGCTCATAACATTAGATATCGTCTGGCTCTTTCCTTTGCTCGTTAATTTTGAGACACAAGGTATTATTTGAATTTTACAATTGAATATTGATTTCTGCCATTTTCCTAATATTGACTATCTTAAATTTCTAATAAATGTTTTGAGTTAATTTCTGTTAAGCTTTTGCTGATCTGTTATTTCAATTTCTCTAATATATTTTCTGCTTTGGATTTCAGGAAGATGTTTTTGCTGCACAATTTACATGCATAAATTGGGCTACAATGAGTCAGGTGGTACTGATGACACCCCTGCCTCTTGAGCAGGTAATACAGCATAATGCTGGGGGACTCATAGCCTTTGCATGTAAATCTGCTTATTATATACAGGGTATCTGCCAAAATAAAATTTTTTAAATGCCTGATTTTAGCAGATCATTTTCCATGACTTTAAAAATATTTTGTTAAAGTATATATGAATAAAAATTCTGATGTACATACAAATAAAATGTATGCTTTTAGAGAAATTACAAGAATTTATGATATAAATGTTTATAAACTCATATATATATAAATAAATTGTAACACAATAACCCTATAATGTTTATATATAATAGCCCTACAGATAAGCTTATATTTTGTACAAAAATCTTAATTTTTATTAAATAATAATTATATTAATAAAAATTTAATCGATAATTTACGAAAAAACCAGAATAATTTACTTATACATTTACCCACCTATTAAGCTTGTTTGTCTTAGCCTTTAGAGTTTTCTTGCCGAACAAGTTTTACTTGTCAATACTACTTGTCTTGTTTACTTGCCTGATATTTGTTATGGCATTATCATCACATAATCACTGTTACTGCTGCTTTAACATTGTAAAACCACTTACATACTTCACAAATTTCTCCCTTAATATTTTAAGTGAGCTAGATAAGCTATGATAGCATTTAACTGGAAATTAAAAGCAAAAATAAATTAATTATAATAAAACTTCTTAGTACACCCCCAAAGTGCCCTGCTTTTCTGTTTCCATATTTAAAATTTAAATATAGTTCCTTCCTGAAAAGTATATGTAAATAATAGCTTTCCATGGGTTGCATGAGTATACACTTAATAACGTTTACTTGTATTTTATACCAGGTGATTACTTTCTGTTGTGCTTTCTCATTGTCAAGGTACAGTATGATTACTTTTAATTATACTGTCTCCCGTCTTATATGCTAGTAGTACTAATATTATCATCAAGGTATCTTTTCAAGATCAGGGCTGAATACAGGTTGATCAAGTTTTTCTTGCCAAATTCTAAGGTGAGATCTTTGGTTTCACCAACCAACCATGTGTTGATGAGCAGAATACTTGAAATAAAACAAATTTTTTATCGAGCATACTGCACCTTTTGTTTTGAATTATGTTCTTCAGTTTATGCAAGTTTCACACTATATCTGCATCTACCTATTCCAGAACAAAATGTGCATGGTGTTTTTGTGTTTAAATTGTTTAAGTTTAGCTTACATTAGTGGTTGAAGATAAATTTATTGGTTCTTGTTACCACTTTACAACCATCTAAAAATGTTATACACTATTTTCAATTCTGTCTTTGGAATATAGGTTTTCAAAAAAAAATTAACTGATTAAAATCATGTTAACACTGGTGCAAACATATCAATAATTTCAAAGACATTAATGAATTATTTTGTGAAACTCAAATACTAAAAAAAGAATTGCCATAGAAAACCCAACATATCAACAGCTCTTATTTCTCCAGACTCATCTGTAACTTGAATGCGTTTACACTTTGTATGTTATGTATATATGCATTGTTTTGCGTGGAAAAATTCCATGTATAATTTGAGTCTAGAAAATGTAATTTAATAAAAAATCTAATTTATTCATTTTTTTTCTAGCAATTTTTCAATAACATCTGTTAATAGCATTTGTCAGATGTTGAACTTTGTTTGAAAGATCAGCTGTTGCTGCAGATTGCTGTTTTATGTCGCTTCTGACAGCTTCCACCACATCATCTCTCTCTATCCGCCTTCTCTTGCTAGCTAATAGAAAAATAAAAGTATTTACATCAAGTATAATGAAACTTAACAAAGCTAAAAAATTATATGTAGTCACATGTTTTATAGAAAAAAGCTTATTTTGATTTATGCCTTTACAACAAGCTATTACTCAGACTAAATCCTAAACTACTGTGTATAAACATTATTGCCAATTTGTTTGATTTGAAGAATTATACATTTTCTGAAATACTACATGAAAAAGAAATCTTTGCATATATACCTATGTACTTAAGTAAATTTTTTAAGCTTAAAACATTAGCATAACAAAATACAAGTTGAATAAACAAATTAGATATAGCCAAATATTAAGTATCAATTTATCAAAAAGAATATATAATCTAACAGGAACAGTATACAGTCAAATTCGCATAAAAACGTAAACGAGTTAAAAATCACAGGTACTTACAAGGAGTACTCTGGCAGATTGGGCTAGGTCTAGATGGTGGAATATTTTCCTGCAGCTCAATCTCTTGAAGCTCTAATGAGGCACCTGGTACCTGTAAAATACTTTCTTTATTATCATATATAAAAATATTAGGTTAAGTTACATCCAAGTTACAAATCATAGCTCGCTCACAAAATATATGTTAAATCACAATAAAATTTTTAAAAAATCTACAAAATGCATATCTTTACAGAAACACACATACATTGCCTATTACCTTAATATATGATATGAAAAAATGTACAACTAGCAATCTATAGAATCTCTACTTTGAATGAGGGGAGGATAGTATCAACATACCATTTCAGATAATGACAGTAAACATCCATAAGCTTTAAGTATTAAAATAGTAAAAAACACAGTATACATAATATTTATACACAGGTTGTTTAAAATTTACAAACATATAGTGAAAAAATTTTCTAAATTATTCACTTTACAGAAAATATGGATGCTATAAAAGTAATGAATATGCAATAAGAGGATAAACTATGAGTTCTTAAATAATTAAAACAATATACTATAATTTTATACACAATTGCATTGTACCAAATATTTACATTTGCAAACAAAGTATGGTAAAATTCTTAAAATTAACTAAAATAATACACACATACATACATACTTGGCGATGAAAAATATAAAAAATATAACATTGCAGACACCCTTGACTGCAGTGAAACAAGTTATTTATTAATAAGTTTTTTAAATTTTAAATAAACAGAAAAAAATCAAGATTCAATTGACTCTCCATAATTCCTGCTTACTAACAAAATTATAAAAACAAATGTCATATGCAACATTGCTCACTTACATCGAAACCAACTTCCACAATATCATCTATGCCTGTGGATGAAGCAGGCCCGATTAACGCTAGCACTCTTTCATCTATGCTCGAAAATGTTTCAGAAGTACCTGGTCCACCCCCAGTCCTTCCCCTACTCAAGGCAATTTTGGCTTCTCTTGCCCTGGAACTAGATTTAAGATCAGCCCAGCACTAAAAAGTATAAAACTGGTATTTAGAATAAGGATGATCAATAACTATTACAAAACATATATGAATAATAATTTACTACAATATATGCATAATTTAATTACAGAAAACATAAATGCTCTCAAGTTTCACAAACTAGCATAGCACATTACTAAAATGTTATTGACCATAGTACTGCAGCACATCAACAGTAATTAATAAATTTATAAAATATAAGTTGAAAAATAAGCCCGTTGAAAAATCAAACACGTTTCTAAGACCCAAAAGAAAAAAAAACACGTCATGCAGTAATAATTTGGAGACGATACTTAATAAGAAATTAAAGTTTACTTTTTTCCATCTCAGCGAATCTTTTTTGGCTCCCAGACCCGATGAATTTAGCAGCAAAGCCAATTCTTCCCACTTCTCCTCTTTATCGAGTTTCGAAAAAGATGCTGATATCTTTCCCGACACAAGATCCCTATTTTTTTCTAAATACGATACCATAATTTTAATTGGGAAGAAGTGGCCCTTTCATATTTTTTTTCAGCCATCACGACAACGCCAAAGAACACAAACCAACAGCACGTTCAGAACGTCAACAACATACAGAAATAATGATTTATAACAAGGTTAAAATTGCAGTTACACACAGTTACACATGTGTACGTACTTAATTCTAATTTTTTGATTGGCCAGAAGACTACACCGATTAGCTCCTCCTTCAGCTAATACGTCGATGGGGGTGGAGCATTGTAGGAGGAGTCACAGACCATTTCCTATGTCACTCTATGGCAATATGGTATGAAATAGTCGCTTGGCCGACAAAATCCAGGCGTGCGACAGTGATTCTGAAGATCGTCATTTTCACTCGTGACTCTTGTCGGAGTGAATATGGTAGGGCCCAACGTGCGCATGACGTCAGGTGTGGCAAAAATGGCAGCTCAACTTCCTCGTTGGCAAAACATTTGAATTTCCTACGGATTGTTCTTGTTATTGTGGTTTTAATTTTGTCAATTATCTGAAAATGGTAGCAAGCTTTTGTACATATGACTGTATTAAGCATTTCAAAAAAGGTGAAAATACTGGATTTTATTGCTTTCCGAAATATTCTACATTGCTAATGCTTTGGATAAAAGCTTTGAAAGGGTAAGACTGGATTCCAAGTTCTTCTTCGAGAATTTGCGGCAAACATTTTCGGAATGGTAATAAAACGTTAACCTTACTGTAATTTAATAGATTATATAAAATTATTATACTCTAAGAATTTTTTAATTATTACTAAGTTTTTTTTTTATATTTCTAATGAATTTTCTGTGTTTTTGTGAGAAGTACTGTATCTATAATTTTAATTATTTTATGTCCTTAAAATGATCAGGTTTTGCACATCTTTATTAGATTCTTATTTATGTAATAGTTTATTGTGTCTGTTAACAAAATCAAAGTTTTGATCACAGTACTATTAAGTATTTGAGCATGATACTTAATAGTACTGTGTAAAGTGTTTAATTTTTTTTTAAATATATAATTTTGTAAGTGCTAAGAAATTTATTTTGAATTACTTGGCCAGTTTCTAGTGTTTTCTTCCCCTTCCCTTAAATAAAATTTAGTTTTATTGTATATTTGATCCATATCGAAGCACATAAGATGCAATGAAAACAAGCAATATTTTGCCAACGAAAAGTGGAGTTGTAGTCAGCACTCGTATTTGTTTACAAACATGCACTTTCTCTATAGAATAAGTAGAAATTCTAAGTCGGGGTGAGGAGGTGAAAGGTCAAGTATCAGCTGTCGTTAATGCCTTACACAAGACAATAAAGAATTGTTACTTTGATATCTGCTGTTTATTTAATAGAAGGATTAGCGCCGGTCTAACCAAAGTCGTTTAACTGCCAACCACGATTAATCTCTGTTTAAACACGAGTGGATCGGGACAGCCAATTTTGGTGCTACATCTCTGGTAGAAAATTGCTTGGCTCACTGGCGCCATCTATTCACTAGTATATTGACTAAAACTACTCAATTAATTGGGCCGTTTTTTTATTATTTTATTTACATTTTTGACAATATTTTCAGTCAATTTTTTATTTTCTCCTTTTTATTTTTTGTTACCTGAATTATAATTTTTTTTCATTTTTATTTTTGTTAGTTTTTGCCGTTTTCAGTTTGTAAAATTATTTTTTACTAAGAAATGAGCTTGAGAAGTCCTAGTATTTCTAACATTTTATTTTAATAAATTTGTTAATTTTAATATTTATTATTATTTTCATATTTTAATATTTTATTTTATTTCTAATATTCATTTCTAATATTATTTTTTTTTACATTTTTGACAATTTTTAAAATTGATTTTTATTTTAACGGTCAATTTTTTTTATCTTTTTCATTTTTTTTTTTATTATTTTAAAATCAATTTTTGCCATTATAAACTTTATACCTCAAGCTGTCTATAATGAGCAGTAAACAGCCTGATTTTTAAAGATAAAAACATTGTTCTGAAAAAATATTATTCAATATAATAATTTAGAAACTTGCATTTTTCTATCAAAGAATATTCATAAGTTTGAATTTTACTATTTCTCTCAAATGTATACAGTAATATTGAATAGCTATTTCACTTAGTAAAGAGTAAAAAACAATTCTTCTTGAATAGTCTTTGATAGAAAAATATAAGCTTCTAAAGTACTATATTGAATGTTATTTCAATGAGTAATTTTTCCATGCCTAAATCATGCTCTTTACTGTCCATTACAATAAACTGAGAACAAACATTGTCTGAATAATGCAATGTGATTGCATATTTTTATCAGTTATTGTTAATGATTTTAAAAAGTAAAAGATCATACAAATAAAAACAAATAAATCTTATTTATTTGAGCTGCAATATGTGTGATCAAAATCTGTATTAATTGATTTAATTTCTGTTTCATTCAACAGTAAGCCTTCTTTAATATTTATAATTTCTTTTCGTCCTTGACACGAGCTCACGATTACTTAAATAGGTTTTTAGTTAATAGATGGCGCCAGTGAACCAAGCAATTTTCTACCGGAAGTGTAGCACCAAAATTGGCTGTCCCGATCCATTCGTGTTTAAACGGAGAAGCACGTCCTGCCAAGGGTTAATTGCGGTTAGCCGTTAAACGACTTTGGTGAGACGTAGAGATGTAAAAAACCCGGAATTTTGAAGAGGTGGGAATAAACCCGGAATTTTTGGAACTTTGGGAAGAAATCATTTTAACAATTTTTACATTTGTTTTTTCAACAGTGGCTAATTAAGAACTAGCATATTATTTCTAAGAGTTTTTTTTTTTACTTTTTCAATATATATATATATATATATATATATATATATATATATATATATATATATACAAGAAAGTACTATATATATATATATATATATATATATATATATATATATATATATATATATATATATATATATATATATATATATATATATACAAGAAATAATAGCTATAAGCATTTAAATGATTTTGTAGTAGTAATTACGTAATTAATTACCCTGTCAGTCTTATCAATTAATGGCTAATATAATAATTATATACATTATTTTGGATCATTATATATTATGTAAATTACTTTATGTTAAACTTTTCCCCCTCCTTTTATAATATAAAAATAAATCATTAAATTTAAAATAACAGTTTATTATATTTTGTAATGCATACATCATTTAAAGGTGTCATCAAATGACAATGTTGCATTTTGTGTCCAATTTCTACACACACACACACATTATATATATGTAGAGAGAGAAGGAGAAAGAGATGCTATTCAAGAAAAATAATGATTAATGGGTTTTATGACACTACAGATTATTGACTAATATTTATGTAATAATAAAAAAATTGGATATTTCTCAAAGAAAAAACAGACTCATACTTTCTTGCTAAACATGCTACCTTGCCAAATAGAGTTAGTTAATCTCAATTATTCAATTTTTTGGCTGTTTGGCTTCCTTACACCTTTATTCATTACAGTTGTCAGTTAACTATTAATATCAAATCATTTATGAAATGTAAAAATTGTCTTGTGCGATTAGGATAAAAGTAAACAATATACTTCAAAATTCCCATGTTTTGCAAAATTCCTTTCCCAAAAAAACCCGGTTTTTTTCCGGGTTTAAACCGGGGTTTTTCCACTGCTCACAACTCTAGCTCTTAGTGACACAACTGAGAAGAATGTCTCAACTCACAGATGAAGCTGTAAGGGAGAACGTTATACCGGAATAATGTTTGTGTATACAAAAACGATAAACCCGTAAAATGTTGAAATTTTACATTTTGGACTAAATTAACCCACACTTGCTGCCAACCACAAGGTTTTCAGCTAGTCAAGACCAAGGGTGAAAGGGAGAAAACTTCATCCACCCTACTATATTAAAGAATATTTCTCACTACATAAACACAAAAATACACAAACATATCAACAGTATAGTACAGAAAAGCATACAAATTTTAAATATATATTTTCTTATTTTACATAGATAATTACAATCCCCTTTATAATAATAGCCTAAGTTATCTGACCGTCCGTCCTCGAATTTATGAAGAGGTTGGACCTGGAAAGGATAGAAGCATCCATATTGGATTTTTTTAATTAGGGTTAGCAACGTTCGCAATCCCCTCCTTCACCCCTTTCCTAGCCTTTAATATCATTATTTTAAACCATATTTTCCCCGGTTAGGAGAAAGCGATTAAATTTATCAATTTATCACATAATAAATAGGTAAAAATAGCATTTTTTTCTAGCATTATGACATCATTCCTTTAACCATCTTATTTAACCATTTCTTAAATTAAATTATTTAAGTATCTGAACTGTTTTCATACGTTTTATCATTGAACTTAGATATTACTTAAATAATTTTCTTTTATATTTAGCATAAATAATAGATAGGTACATATGTGATAATTTTAAATTGAATCATCGATTATTTTTTGTTGCAATGAAAATTTCATCAGAGGTATTACAACAAATTGTATCTACCTTCAGAGTTTATTGGAAATGATCGTTTTATTCCTTTACTTCCATTAATTACTGTGGCAAAAAAGATTAGGAAGAACTTAACAATAATTTTGACTTATCTAAGAAAACTTTTAATTATCTTTCTAAATGAATTCAACACGATTCTAAACAGCATTCACAGAATCGGGAGACTTTAGAAGAGTATGAAAATAAACAAATTATTGAGTGTGTACCAGACAATTTTCAGCCAAAAAATAAACCAATTTTTTAATCTGCCTTATAGAGTACTATACAATTCTGAAAAATTAAAAGTTTTACTGATCCCGTCATATGACGGGCTATATGCTAGTATTTAATAAGTCCAAATTATTGTACGTTTTTTTTTTCATCTATCAATATATATTGTTTTAGCATAAAACAGGGACAATTTTAGTAAAAAGAACACGAACAGTTGTCTCAAGAAAGTTTGAAAAAAGATTTTATTGTAATTCTAAATATTACAGTAGAACCTCAGTATAACGACCTCCTGTGGACTAACATCATATGGTCGTTGTAACGAATTGAAAAAAATAATAAAAAAAATGATCAAAAAATGATGCAACAGTACATACCTAGAGAACACTTCTATTTATTTGTATTTCCATTACTGGATTTTTGAAAAAAAAGTCTTTGATTGACGCCTGTTTCAAGTTCATTTGGGAATTTTTCATTATCACTGATTCCATATCCGTTAGATTTTGAAGGAAATCTTCAGAATTAAATTGTCCTTTTAAAATATTGACGCATGACATTGATTGCATCGAAGGCTTCTTTTTCATTCACTTTTTCAAAAGCTTGGACGATTTCTTCTCGGTCGTCGAAATCGCAGATTTCTTCATTTCTGGTAATACGGGCCTCGTTCAAATTTTCTCCGCAGCACTGTAAAGTTTCGTCTACCGCAACAAACTCATCAAAAGATAATTGAAGATCTGGAAATTTGACACTGAGGAGCTGGGTCTTTTCATTAGTGTCTGGAGTGTCATCTACAGGAGCACCGAGCGATAAGGGTTCCAGCAACATTATTCCTATGGTAAAATAATTGGGACTTTTTAAGATGGTCGTTCTAACGAGGGGTTGTTTTATCGCGGGGTCTTTTAAAAGAGGTTCTACTGTATTAATATAAACTTTTACTCAAGTCTCCAGATGAGTAATATCAGGGCTTCGAACCGTAATTTTTTTTTGTTCCGGTTTTCGTTCCGGTTCAACTAAAAAATTAATATCGGTTCAGTTCCGGTTTTCGCTCCGCCAAAAATAACTGTTTTCGTTTCAATTCCAAATGAATAATTTCATTTTATGTATATTCTTATTTGTACTAAAACTATAATTGTATGATAAACAAAAAATGTAATTCTATCAAAATTTAGAAGATTTTATTCTTTTTTTAATTGGTACACTATGTGAATTGATACAAACAGCAGGTACGATAAGAGCGGCGAGCATTGGCATTGTTATCCATTATCAAAATCGCATTTGACAACTAGGTTCATGATTACCCACATTCGTCGTTTGACTCTCACATCGTGCACTTGGCCTTGCAATAATTATGTAAAAAATATATTATTTATTTAACATATGAAAATTGCCTCTAATTATTAATATATCTTCTAACGTGGTTTCACTGAGATTACTTCTGTTGTCTCAGAGAATAAATTTCAACACTAACTTGTGTAGCTGGAGCTGCCAAAACCACCATTGCAATCTTATACAAGTGCGGATATGTAATTATAAAGTTGACGTTAAATTAAAAAATATTGATAAGTTGGTAACAGTAACAAAATGACTGAAAGATATATCGAACCGAAATAAACCGATATTTTTTTCGGTTCAGTTCCGGTTTTCGTTCCGACCAAAATAACGGTTTTTTCCGGTTTTCGGTTTTCGGTTCAGTTCCGGTTCGAAGCCCTGAGTAATATGTTACTTTGCAAGAACTTCTTTTTTTTTTTTTCTTTATAAGCTTAACAACCATTTGTAGGCCAAGGCTGAGTAGCTGATTCTCCTCCAGTTGACCCTATCAGTCACAACGGCTCTCCATCGGTAGAATCATCCATCTCTTTGCAAGAACATAAATTTTATTAATAAGAGCAAAAATAGCTTCATAAATTATGATTGGTAAAAGTTATTATTATTATCATTAATCTGAATTTGTAGATTCATCTTTGGACTAACAAACAATAATTGGCTGCTTTGCAAGGACACAAATTGAAGTAAACAGGGCGGGAACAACTATTTAAAGCACATGTGGAGAAAGTGTTTATCCCTTATATAATAATAGCCTAAGTGTCCATCTGTCCTCGAATTTATGAAGCAGTTGGACCTGGAATGGTTAGAGGCATCCAACTTAATTCAATTGCTATTTTATCTTAACTTCATTTCACATTTATCTTACTGCTTTGACAATATATTTCTTAATAAAAAAATTATAAAATTATGAAATAAAATTAAAATCCTTTGCTATCCCTAAACTCTCTATTATTCGCTATCCCTAAACTTTCTTTTAGTATTTTTTTTATATTTTATTATATTTACTTATTAATTTTATGGGCCTAGTATTTTCTATTTAATTTTAATATTAACTAAAGACCTGCATTTGTTATTTTATTGCTTATCACCTTAATGACTGGACACTCATCATAAATTTAATAACAACAGGGTATAAGGCTCTCAACAGGGGATAAGGCCTCACAACAGGGGATAAGTCTTTTGGCCAAGGAACCCCAGTCTACACTCCAATTAGTTCGAGAGGCATCCATATTGGATTCTTGATCAATTAGGGTTAGCAAAATTCAAAGCGAGTAAATTGTATCTTCTCCTGAACGATCGATCCAATTCTAAAATAAATTGGTATAAACAGGCTTCATATCACAGCAAAAAATACTGTCGCCTTTAAAACGTTCGAAATCCTCCCCTTCCCCCCTTTTCGACCGTTTAATACCATTATTTCAAACCCTATTTTCACCAGTTAAGAAAGGGTGATTAAATTTATCAATTTATCACATGATAAATAGGTAAAAATAACATTTTTCTAGCATCATGACGTCATTCCTTTAACCATCTCATTTAATCATGTCTTATTTTAAAATTATTTAAATATCGTCTGCATTATTTTCATACTATTTTATCACGGAATTTATATATTACGTAAATAAATTTCTTTTATATTTGGCTTAAATAATAGATTAGGTACATATGTGATAATTTTAATCATCGATTATTTTTTGTTGCAATGAAAATTTAATCACTGGTATTATCAACAAATTCTATCTACCTCCAGGGTGTAGTGGAAATGATAGTTTCATTCCTTTGCTTCCATTAATTACTGTGCCAAAAAAAAATGGGAAGGATTTAACGATAATTTCGAAGTAGCAAAGAAAACTTTGAATTATCTTTCTAAATGAATTCAACGTGATTCCAAACTGCATTCACAGTATCGGGAGACTTTAGAGGAGTATGAATATAAACAAATCATTGAGCGTGTACCAGATAATTCTCAGCCAAAAAACAAACCATTATTTTTTACCTGGCTCATAAGGTATTTTATAATTCTGGCATATTAAAAAATGTTACTTATCCCGTCATATGACGGGCTATATGCTAGTTTAATATATTACTACGATCAAAATAAAGTTTGGCATAGTTTTGGAACATTTCAAAAATTAATATATTTATAAAGCAACAAAATATATACAAGAAAACCAATTTTTATGTCATTTTCTCTTAATTTATTCGAATAATAGAATATGAATATTCTGTGTACCTTAATAAACTTTATAACAAGTTCTCTATAAGCGTAATAATACTTTAAGTTAGTTTACCTATGTCAAAGTTAAAAGTCGGTTTGCATAGTTTGCAGATTAAAAGTAGTTAATCTGAAAGAAAATATGCTAGTTATAATTATAACTGTTATTATTGAGGACTTATAATTTCTGTCTTCAGACGAACGAGGGATATGATATTTTGCAAAAACACAGACTTTAATAAAAAAAATTGCAGTTGCCTAAAACGCATTTGGAAAAAGTTACTTGTTATTATTATAATCATTATCAATATGAACTTATTCCCATGATATAATACGGACGAGCAATGTGCATGTATAATTATTATTAACATGAAAATTGCTTTACACATTGCTTTTGTTACTTTTAAATGTTATTTGTAATTATCTTAAAGGTAGATTAAAAAATCTTTTCAAATTATTTTCCTGCGTTTATAAATGTGCTGCAAATAATTTCAGATATGTGTAGTGTGCCCTCAACCAAACAATGGTTGAGAAGCACTAAGCTGGAGGAGTCCAGCATGAGCTTAAAAAAATCTTTTCAAATTATTTTCCTGCGTTTATAAATGTGCTGCAAATAATTTCAGATATGTGTAGTGTGCCCTTAACCAAACAATGGTTGAGAAGCACTAAGCTAGAGGAGTCCAACATGAGCTGTACATAATAACAGTAATATCCAGCTTTGCTTCAATTTTAATAAAATTAAAATATATAACTGTAACAAATAAAATGTTTTTTCACTCTAGTTTAATAAAGGACTTGAAAAGATTTTACTACTTTGATGTACAGTTTATCACAATATTAAAAAAGGGGCTTTTCCTTTTGTCGATTTTTTAAAATATTAACAAATTGGTTAAAAAATTAAATCTAGGTACTCGGATTATTTAAAAAAAATTTAATTAACCAGTTATTGTATCCTGTTCAAAGAATAAATTATAAACTTTAGTAAAAAAAATAATATGAAAGGAACATAAAAGGGTAGTTTTTTTAAACTAAAACTTTAATCTGATAAGTAATTTTTAATTAAAATATTCAAAAAAACTGATAAATATTAAACGTTAAGAATCTATTATACAAAGAGTCGTGAGCTCTTTGAAGTTTATGAAAGAGATCAGACATATATCCAACATTCTAAAATGTTTTCAAGAAAGTGACGAAAAACTGTGAAAGCTTGAAAGAAATCGCTCTGTGAATAATAATTCTCGAGATCTTTGATTATAGGATTTTATTCTTTTGTCAGACGGATGTTTTGTAATTAAAATAATTATCTATTAAAAGCTTTAAATAGTTTTAATGCGCAATAAATCATATCTTAAATCAAAGCATATGTTTTTCGTGCCTTTATTTGTTTTAAAATAGAATTTCAAGTAATTGTCTTGAAGATGTAACGATAATAACTAAGTTCTTCATTAACAGGATAGCGTTGTGTTGTCAACCCCTTAACGATTACATAATTTTGAGGAAATCGTTCATAAAAGTGCCTATTTCTTGAGAAAGTTGTATAAAACTATATGTATAACATATGTACTCATTTTTAACTTTTGGGTTCATTTTGAGCTGAAAATAAATATAATTAATTTTTAGAAAAGCCAACATTCAGGCCAACACTAGCCAAACGATGGCAGATTGGTTAGGGTGCTGGCCTTCGGTACCGGAGTTCGGTTCATTACCCACTGTTGCATGGATGTTCGTAGCCGTTCGGAATCGGCTTTAAGTTGTAGGTCCCGGTCTCATTAGCCCTCGTGTTGCAAAAAGCAGACAGTAGCACTCCAAACCAAACCAATCAGGCCAATACTAGGTTTATGAGATGCGTCATTTTGGCGCATTTCGAATTTTATAAGGAAAATTACAAAAACCTTTTACCTTTTTATTTTATCTCATATACTGACTTTTATTCATTGAATGATGTAAATATATATTGAAGTCTATTTTCTTTAAAAGTGTTGAAATATTGACATTTTCTCTGTGGTATACCTATCTCTACGGATATGCGTCCATTTGACTCGATCGTAATGTAGGCAAATTTTGTAGTAAATTAGTTCTACTCATGCAAACATTACAACAATAATAAATAGGAATGTACTGAAGATACTTCGATCCTTTATCCGATATTGTTATCTGAAATGAAACAAGCAATATGCAACAGTAGAAAGAACGAAACGCAGAATGTCAATTGAAGTCAGAGTGTGAAGAAATATTGAAGGTTTCAGTTGCTTGGTTCGATAACTGAAAAATAAAATACTAGAATATTTTTTGAAGTAGTAATATTATTGTGAACCTCAACATTAGCTCATATTTCATTTTTCACTTATACTGTATAATTACATTCCTTTCTGAATGTTGTTATATGTATTCATTCATGCGTCAAGCTGACACGTGTTCATAGAGATAGGTATATAAAAAACGTCCGTAAACCTAGTGTTAATACAGTATCACCATCCGCATAATCAGTGTTACCATGGGAATAAAAAGTTTATAGCGAAATATTCACAAAAAAAGCTGCGTCAATGATAATAATCAATTCTGGGAGATATCTAAAAGTTTTAACTTTAAAAAGAGGCGGGAAAAGCAGAAATACTTAAGCATCTTGATAGTGGCCATACTAATATGACCAGTAACTTTAAGTCCAAGGTTATAACTTTGAGTTACAAAATCTATTTTTATTATAAAATTTGTTTTTATAATATAAGTGGGTTTGTGAACATAAAGAATAAATGGTTTTGACCATTTTGTTGAGCGCATATGAGACAACCATTATATGATGTACATTAGATGCAAAGATTTAAATTTCATATGTCTGGCTAAAAAATATAATTAAATTCAAGACTCTACACTCAGTTGTTGTCTACTTCAAACATAGTTCCTCATGTATCACATGTTATATGCCAACTTATAAAGAGTTAGAGGTGTTTATCATATACGATGTACTGGACAGGCAAATCGTTAAAGAAGATTTAATATTGAATTTTTAATTGTACGTAAATTAAATTTTCTTTTGCCTTTCTTTCTGTAAAAGGAAACAAGTATAACATAAATCCCCTCAATTCAGGAATAAAACACAAAAACATTAATATCTTAAAGCTATACCTGTGGAGCACTATCTCATGTTAGTCTCTGATTTTAGGATGTGAAATCTCATTAAATGAAATGTTTAATGGATATCTGACATTGCGAAGATCATAAAATACGCAATGATTTTGGCTGATCTTACAAATCTGTCTCTAGGCCCTCATAAACTGCACCCTACTGACACTATAAAACGCATAAAGTTAGTGTTCACTTACGTAAGTCTTCGATTTTGACATTATGAAGACATTTATTAATGTCGTAAAATTTGTTCATCTTGATGCCTACAAGATCTTCTGCCTGTAGTTCTAAAATGTGAACTCGAGAAGGCACTGAGACCATTTGAAATTTTTCCTGAGGAACACATATATAAAACTAACAATTCCGAATGACAAACAATCAGAGTTAGAGAGAGTGAATGATTTTTCTCCAGAGAGTGTAAGCCATTTTTTCTTCATTATGGTATGCTTAGTATTTTATTAGATTAGTTTGTTTGTCTTTCATTATTTGTTACAAGTAGTTTGGTTTGGTTTGGTTAGCAGCGCTACAGTCTGCTCTTTTGCTACACGAAAATCGGAACCTACTGCTTTAAGCAGATTCTTAACAACTACGACAATGCTAACAGAGTCATTTGAATCCACCAACTTGAGTACCGAAGAGCAGCGCAATACCTATTCGTCTATCAATAGGCTTTAGGCTTAAGTTCTTAAAATGGTAGTGAAAAAAATAGGTAACTAAATCAACCAGTAGTTTGTAGAAAGGAACTAATACAAATGTTATCTTTTCATGAAATCAAGAAAAATTTCATATATTTTCTTATTCGTAATTTTTTAACTAAACTTTTAAATGAACTTCTTCTGCATTAACTCTCTATTAGGATATTTTTTAATAAATAAGCTACGCTATGTTTAATTTCCAACATGAAAATACTTATTTAGAAACACAGATTGTAATTCCACAAAATTTCGGTTTAAATTAATGTAATGGTTATACTTTATGCATCAATACAATTATTTTAAAGTTTGGCCTGAAATCGCTTATCACCGTATAGTTGCAATAAATTACATATCTAGCATAAGTATATAGTTTACTAAACAATTTTATCTAGTGACTTATACTTACTTGTAAGATTTCAAAAATTGAAGCTGTGGTTAAAGTTTTTGATTAATACTTTTAATTTTAGGTGTGAAATTAGTTAACAATAATAGTATATCACTGGTTAAACTGGTTAGACTGGTATTTCACAGACTTCTTGCAATTTATTTAGCATTTCCTGCTATTATTGGATAATAAGAAGTCATTAGACTATTTATCAATGAAAGCAAATAAAAATTGTGCACCACAGTTAAATCATTATAAATAATCTTTAAATTCCGTGAAGAGTTAAAAGAAAAAATAGATTAATAAGCATTTCAAAAGAAAACGTTACAATACATGAACTCTTTTTTGCTTTTTCAGTCCAATCAATTCATTCTAATGCACTACACTAGAAAAATGTAAGTGTACAAAGAAAAGAAAAGGAATGTAAATCACTTGTAAATCACATAATTGTATTTCTAGAGGTTAAAAATTCTGATTTTTTTTCTCCTGTATATTCCTTGTCGACAAACGCACAATAAACAAGAGATAACGAAAATAAAATTAATAGGCTGTACTTGGCAGGTATCAGAAAAACATGACTATAAACTAAGTCCTCTGCCTTTTTTTTTTTCAACCTTTTTCTTTTCTTTTTCGCTTAACGTTTTCTCCACTTTTTGTGTTATTTTGCAGAAGAACGATGCTCGACCAAAAGACTCTTTGTCCCCGCTTGCTCATTGAGACTGAACCAGGCAGTGAATTATGGTTTAAATTTTGACAGAGCTTCAACTCGGAAAAGTAAATCATGTCAGTAGAGAAAATTAATGGTCGTTTGAAGTTCCAACTTTTCTGGAACATACAATAATATGTATTAGTAATTCAATTGCAGTAATTTTCAAAAGTGTTTTCTTTACACAGAGATGTTTTTTTCTTCTTCTTTTCCCGGGGATTGAGTTAAAATTGCATAAACCTCGAATGCAGAAATGCTTTTATATTTATTTTTGTTTCCATTTTTTGTCTGGATAAGTTTCTATTATATCGTGTCAGTTCATCAACTGAAAGGGAAAAAAAGTTGGAGTCTGTTTTAATGTTTTAAATCTCTCCCAACATGCACACTCTCTTATTCCTAAAAGTAAAATCTTCTCTCTCATTTAGTTATTGATATTGGAATTTTTTTTATTTCTGGTTTTATAGCTTTTAAATTTAGTCGTCCAATCCAAT
>JAGEOH010001079.1:0-15000 GCA_032207245.1 Pardosa pseudoannulata
AATTGCTATATTATTGAACTTAGGTATGTAGATACAACAATTTATTTTTATGTATGTGAGTTTATTAACACTTATAAAGTAAGTTTATAGTTTTTTATGATAAAATTCCTGTAATTTCTCTAAAAGCATATATTTTATTTGTATGTACATCAGAAGTTTTATTCATATATACTTTAACGAAAGCTTTTTAAAGTCATGGAAAATGATCTGCTAAATCAGGGAAAGTCATGAAAAGTCATGGATTTGAAAAATTTTATTTTGGCAGATATCCTGAATAATATTACATAAGCCAAAAGGCTATAGACTAACAATATTTTACAAATTTATAAATACAATGTTTTTACTTGTTCTAAGTTTAACGAGTTTCAGTAGTAAAATTAGTTTTTTGCTCCATTTAAGCTTCTATTTAATCGAGAATAAAAGTTGTTATTGTTATAAGCTGTACGTCGTGCCACAACCACTTCGACACCCACACGCTACCCAAGGATCCAGTGACGTTACAGTACGTTTATATGTCGGAAAATTTTATCCCAGTGTTTTGTGAAGGGTTAAATAATTTATTTTACACAAGTAATGTTCAACAAGGATTTATTTCACAACTTCAACAACATTGAGTCAAAAATATGTACAACAACAACAACATCTTTTCCCGAAGATGGTCACCAAGGATAAGTTTAAAATGGGAGAGTTACTGTGAGAGGTCCTGGGAAAGGTATTCTTTTGTATTTCTTAGCTGGAATCCATTGATATATTGGTTCTGCCGTCGTGTCTTTTTCGTACTCCAGACATTTTATCTTTAAAAGCCTGAAAAAGAAGAAAAAAAATTATTGTCTCTAAGGTTCTTGTCTTGAAAGCATAATTGTACAAGTGATCTGTATTAAAAACCTCCATACACTGTCTACCAATAAGTATTTGGACACCTGTGATAGAAAAGAAAAACTAACTTTATTCAAAATCAATAGTTGGTAGAGCCCTCAATAGAGGCAATTACAGTGTGAACCCTCTGGGGCATACTTCCCACAAGTCGTTGTATTACAGCTAGTGGTATTGTCTTCCACCCGGCTTGGAGTAGACATACAAGTTCCTTCACCGATTTTGGACGGGTAGAGCACCCCTTAATTCGGCGATCCAACTCGTCTCAGAGGTTCTCGATAGGGTTCAGGTCTGAGCTCTGGGCAGGCCAGTCCATTCGATGAACTCCATTGGCACCATACTAAGCCTTGGTTAACCTCGAAACATGACAACTGGCATTGTCGTCCTGAAAGTAACAGGGGTCCAACCCGTAAAACTGCCACAACGTAGGAAGCACATTGTCATCCAAAATAGTGTAGTAGGCATCGGCGTTGAGCTTACCATGAATGGGGATTAAAGGGTCCCAGTCCATAATTCCACCTCCGCCGAACTTGACTGTTGGCACAATGCATTCTGGCAGGAGACGTTCTTCAGGCTGACGCCAGACCCTGCCATCCGAACGGTAAAGGGTGAGCCTTGATTCGTCGCTCCAAAGAGCCAGTTTCCATTGATCTACTGTCCAATTTCGATGTGCTTTGCACCACATTAACCGAGCACCGCGGTTGGACTTTGTGATCAAGTGCTTATGGGCAGCAGCAAGACCATGAAAACCAAGCAGATGTGCTTCCTTACGCATGGTATTAATTGAAACAATACTCCCAGATGCCTGTTGAAACTCCTCGAGGGTGAGGACCATCGGTTGGGTGCGGTTCTTCCGAATTTCTCTGGCAGCACCCGTCGGTCTCTATCTCCCAGTTTCGTTGGTCTGCCGACTCGGGGTTTGTTCCGACAATCACCGTTCACCTTTTACTTCTTAATCACATAGGCCACTGTCGATTTTGGGTACTTCAGATCGATAGAATGTCCCTTAAGGATTGGCTACATTTGTGATACTCGATAATTATACCTTTCTCGAAATCAGAGAGCTCCGAACTGCGCGGTATCTTTCATGCGACTAATGCCGATGCTATTTCCTACACGATGTATACCGGCGGAAGCCGTGACGTACCTCAAGACCTCAGATATCGTCATTTACATAGGTGTCCAAATACTTATTGGTAGACAGTGTATACTTACTCTTACCTCACTAAAACTGTATAATAACCCAAAAGTGAAAAATTGCTCAAGATTAATTATAGGTGAATGGGAGGTTTAAGTAACTATTAATAAAAATTGCCAGAACCGAAATAAAATTCTGTCTTAAAGAAATAATTGTGGTATAAAACTTTGGGTTATTCATATCTACTGGCAACTGAAGAAGACAATGTACTAGTATGACTAAAAGTTAAATCCAATTTATATTTGAACAAATGTCAAATTATAAACTTTAATTTAGTTACGATAACTCCAATATTAACATTTGATTATTAAAATATAATGTTGATTGAAACAGATTATGGTTATTGTGATACGGCGCAATGATGAATTTTTGCGTCGTAAAGTTATGCTCTTCAAACCGATAACATTTTTTTGTTTGTATGTACAACATTTATTAAATTATTTTTAGTTATCTATATACTAAATTGGTAAGGAGTTTTCCTGTAAGCCTGAACCGAATTTATGAAGCATCCAAGGAAATATTTGTCCGCTACACAAATCCTCAATCGGTATCAAATTTGATACACGGTTGCGTCGTGTGATAGAATTTGTTTGATTCAACTTTGAGCAGATGTTTGAGATATTCAAGAGCTTCTTTTTATATCGCTCATTCATTTCCTTGTTGAATTGGCATCAGTAAACGACTGTTCTCTCATTGTTGGCATCAATATTAATTTGATACTAGAGTACCTGTTGGCAGAAATTTTTGCCAAATAAAACTTAAACTTCGTGATAATGGGCGTTGCGAGGAAGCCCAAAAACAAAATGCCGATCTTGCTGAAATCATTTGCTGAAATGAATCGACATGTTGCAACGTATCCGGTCCCTGTTTCAGGTGACACAATGAAGAAGCAGGTGTTTCTTGATTAAATGATTTATTTACACCTAGCAGCTATATACACATTTCTATATACACACAATACAATTACAGTTCACAAATATGTAATACAATAGACGTAGGCCTGAGTAGAGACGTACTCGTAAGGTCACTGCCGAAAGGTTTGATAACCGATGGAAAACAATTCGGTAACTTCGCGTAATAGTTCTCAGAAGTAATTATGTAGACAGTACACTCAATTAGACGAGAGTGTTTGAAGTAGCAATTGGTATCTTCGAAGAAGATAAAAACAAAGTTAGAATTCCTAGGAGGAATATACGCTCAATTCTGAAGAGGATCGAAAGAAATACACAGGGTATAGCTATTCTCTCAAAAGAAGTGATCCCAAAGTGGGATTATCGCTAAGAAAACTCTCCGATGGAGAGACTGGTCCAGACGACCTCCGAATTAGCTGGTTGCTAGCTAACTAACTAACTACTTCTTAAAAAATCCCATCTCGTGTCTTTTTTTAGGGGAGAGGCCTTAAAGAGAGGGGGCCTCACCCACAATTTCATCATTGGATCATCTGGCGATGATCTCACCTTCAACCAACTGGATTTGTCTGGGCTAGACAATCACCAGTCGCAAACCCGGGAGTCTCCGGAATTTCGTGTTGGCTAAAGATCCACCGTTGCGGCATTCCCTTGAAAACTTGTGGTTCTGACGATCCTCTTTCTGGCTGTTAGTCTGGGCGCCCGGCTGTCTGCCCTGTTGTTTCGCTACTGTAGGACACAAAAGTCTAGCCATCGTGATGCGGGGAAAACAACACCTTTGTCTCCACATAAGCGAAGTCCATTTCTCAACCTCTTTTGAGAAACAAAGTCGTGAGGAATTTAACGCCGTTAAGGCACGCCGTTACAATGTCATAGGTTGCAAGATTCTATTGTCACCCAAAAGCAAACATATAAAAGGGGAAAATACTATAAGTGTTTTACATGTTTAATGTTAAAAAATTAAACACAACGAGTTATTTGTAAAGTAATTAAATGTTTGAAGCAGTTTTATAGATGGGAGATCGACGCGTTAGAAAATCAGGAGTAAGTACTGATTCACAATATTCCGTTTACGGTTAATTTTACATAAAAAAATCGAAAATTTCAGGTTCTTCAGGATAATTAGACAGCAGTATTCTCTAAGCACGGCCCTTTAATCCTGATATTTTTATCAGTGTGCAAAGTTAACAATACCACCGATCGAGAATATTAATAAAAGTGGGAACGGATAGAAAAACGTGTATTCGTCAGTTCATAATACAACAAATATCTGGAAAGTAAGAAATTTAAGGAAAAAAAATACGGCCAATGTTATTCGAATTCTACGAGATCTCAGCCAGGACCCGACTAAGATACTTTTATGCCCAGGGCACAATCCAATTTTTGTTCCTTCCACCCCCATGCAAATTTATAGTGACAAGTTATTATCATATTTACAGTCATATAAAAATTATAACATTGAATTAGCAAACGGATTTAAGAAATTAGCATTAAAGTAATATTCAAAATAAAAAACACCAAATTTTCATTTTACGTAATCATTATTATCTCTGTTTAGCCATGCTAATAATTAAGGACTTTTAAGGACTTAGAGTGACCCACTTTTTTTTTATTTTTACCTTGTCAAGCTCACAAGCTCTGTGGTGCAGAAAATAAATAATAATAGAATTAAAAACAATTTAAATTAGTGAGATGATTTAATGGTTTATAGTGGTACGTTGCTAATAATCTGTTTTATAAATATGCTATAACCCATAGGATAAAAAGAGTACCAGGTTCGTTGAGGGAATTAATTATCAGGTAAATAACAGTAAAATTAAAGTAAATAGGAAACAATATAGTTTATGACAAACACAATTACCGCGTACAATAATTTTTTAAAACTTAATGATGGTAGTATAAGTTTTCAATTTTTCCCCACTTAATATGTGTTTCAAGCACTCAACTAAATTTTCGTGCCCAGGGCACGTGCTCTAAGTGCCCGTGCGATAATCAGGCCCTGATAGCTTAAAATGATGAGTTTTGGTCAAATCGTGAGATTTTAGAGCAGGTTTCATTAGCCAATCAGAAGTTTGTTTTCTGATTGACTAATGTAGCAAGCTTTCATAGGAGGAGAGGTGATATCGAAAATTGGAATGGATATTATGCAATTAAGTTATCTGTAGAAAATATCAGAAGTATTTGTCTCTTAGCTTCCTGGTCTGTTACGTGCAACAGGAACATGTTGCACTTTCCTGTTACACGTTATAAGTGACATAAGAAGTAACTTGAGTTACTTTCAACATTTTTATGTTTTGAACCACACTCGTTTTCCTTTATGACCTGACATCATGGTTTTGAGTAGAAAGTCAAAAATGGCTTAAGGAAAAAAAAATCGCATTGCACTTGTTATTACCGAGACATGTTTAATAATTCTGACTTGTCGGGAGACTCCTCCTCAACGTTTGTGGTGGAGGTACGACACTATTCTTGTTACTTTTGGGTAACCCTCATAGGGGACAGTAAAAATCGGATTTACACGCAACAGTTGTATATTGACATGTCAAAAAGAATTCTTTAATTCCCATCCCAAGATTTAAAATAATTTAAATAAACAAGTTATTCAATCGTAAATAAAAAAAATAATTCTTCGAACAAATATTTGGGGGGAACAAATATTTGGGAAAAAAAAACATTTAACCATTTTGAAGGCCGTGGGAAGATTACTTCCCGTCTATATGATCTTAAAAATACACCTGTGGGAAGCGCAAAACTCATTCTAATATATTGGCTCTGCTGTTATAACTATGGGAAGACTGATTCTCGCTTTAGTTTTGAGTTGTCATTTATTATTTGATCAATTGAATATAATTACCACTTCTGTTTTGAAAAGTTTGAAAACGTTGTGCGAGAAATAAATGGCTCATGAAAGAGTTAAGAAGGATATCAAAGTGTAGCAAATGACACAAAATGTAGCAGTTGAAAATTCATCTTTATCAGTGTTTAATTTTTACCTTTATATAGAAATTGAACTATTAGAATTTAGTGTTTAATTTTTTTCTCAATAAAAAAAAAACCTTTAATTTTCCTTTTTTTAAAAATTTTTATTAATTTTGTCTCTTTTTTTGAATTACCACCACAGGAAAGAAATAAACTTAAGTGGAAAGGTTTACTTAGTAAAATATAAGGAGTAAATTATATTTATACATTCCTTTACTTTCTTTTTTTCTGCAATGATAGAGTAATTGTGTGTAGAATAATTTATGAAATTTGTTTCACAGACACACACAGACGTAATATATATATTATCACTTAAGTATATATATTATATAATTATATTATTAACATATAAGTATATATATTATCACAATTAAAGTTTTTTGTTGGAAACTTGTATATGGTAAGAAACTAAGAATAGCAAATCCCAGAGAATTTTTTAAAAGGCTGAAAGCTACAACGTTCTTACATCGCTTTATTATACCTACTCCAATTTAGTTATATCGACGGTGATGCCTCGTTCGAGATTTTGAATATTAATTTATTTGAGTTTTATTTATGTTAACCACAGCCTTGCAATTTTTAAAACGTATGTAAACAAATAATAATTTTCTACTATAATTTTATAATTTTTTTTATCTCATGAGTCTACTAAAATTCGTATCTTAATGTGTACTACATGTCTAACAGAATATCAGATGGTATGGAGCTGATGTTCTTTGGTGCCACAAACACTTCTTCAAGTGTATGTTTTTTTTTTTTTTTTTTTTTTTTTTTTTTCTGTGTGTGTGTGTGAAATTTGTAATTTACCATTTCTAAAATTCCAAGTCTCTGGTTTTTTTTTTAGTTTAACATTTACCCCTGCTTGCCGTATAACTTTTTTATACATTCAAGCATGGGAAAATTAATCTAATATTTTATATATAAGATTCATTCTTCGCGGCTCAATATACTTACGTTCTGTATTTTAAGCACTTTTTCGTATTGGGATAGTCTTTTTCGTAACATCCTCTCTTTAGAATGTTGAAATACATGTTACCAATGGTATTAGATGTAACGGAATTGACACGATGCAAACAGCTGTAGAAATCGTTATCGCATTGGCAGCTTAACCTGAAAAGAGAAATGAAATTAGTAAGCATATAAAGTACACATAAAATACATAATAATTAAAAGTAAGAATTTGTCAAAATAATTGTTCATAAACTTCACTGATAAAGTTAAAATGTAATAAAAATGTGTTGATGAAATGTAAAATACAAAACTAGAATTTTAAGTGGTCAAACATTTAACTTAGCGTGAAATTTGTTAAAGCCGTTCGCAGAAGTTTCGTAAGACGATAATGAGTCAACTGTGGATGATAGTTTGGAAATTCATTGTAGAGTGCAAAGATTCACCAATAACTTATATCAAAAATTAAAATTAGACGGCGAGTAGCTTTCTTTAAATGTGGATTCTAGTAAAAATGTACCAAACTCAATAATTCGACAAAATGGTTACGCACTGAATAAATAGAAGTGAAAAAATGAAATTACCGTTAGTAGGTATTCTGAGGTAAGCTATCAGTCAGGATTTTGTGTACCAGCAAACTCTTCTCCAACGCACAATGTGACGTTGATACACCCCATTGGCTTCACAAAAAGGTTTTGTTAAAGCCCAGGGCAGAGCGACACTCTGTCTGGGTTTTTGACACTACACTACAAAGGGTTGTCTCTTCAACCGCGCCTTGATATGTCCGAGGTGAATCGGAAGCACGGACGGGACAACGAAATGTCAGACAGTGAAGCGCCACCGAAGAAGCCAATTACAGGCTACCAGGACGCCGACACGGAAAGAAAAAGCCAATGGGAAAAGGCGGAAGGTGACGTCAGGCCTCCCGAGGTTTCGCCGTAGAGTCCCCAGGACGAGAGAACGAACAGAGGTTCGACTTGCGGCGGTTGGTTTTTTGGAGAGCTTTTTCTCCAGCTTTGTGTGGAACTCAAGGAGACCCAGTTGACCCCTGTAAAACGGTATCTGTTGGCAACTGTCAGCAGATTGTTTTTTTAGGTTCGCCTTGAACCTGGGACTTTTAGGTCCGAACCAGACCACCTGAGCCCTGTGATTTCCATTTGGAAAAATTGTACATACTCCATTTTAATCAAGAATAAACGTTATTATTGTTTCTAAGCTGTACGTCGTGTCATAACCACTTCTACACCCACACGCTACCCGAGAATCCCGTGACGTTACGATAAGCATTTTGAATGAGAATCCGGTTTGGGGAACTTGATGGCCATACGAAGTGTTGAATATCTCCACTTTCTAGATAATTCTTGACAGTGATACTTCGATGACATATTGCGTGGTATTTTGTTCACTTAAAGAAATTTATTACCGAGGACACCACGGGATATGCAAAGGTAGCAGAATATCATTAATGTATCGTTGGCCAGTCATAGTTCCCAATGGAAGTACAGAGAGAAGCGAAGAACGGCCACTGATCATGATCCCAGCCTATACCACGATACTACATGTAGGATTTTGGTGCCTTTTCCGCATGGCCGGACTATATGCAGTATCACTCTCACGCTAAATCAGTTGTCGTCTATAATCAGACGAAAGACTGAGCGTACTTTTATTTGAGAATAGTACACAAACCCAGGGTCTTCTCTCCAATTGCGATGGAGACAATATTGCAAACAGGTGGAATGGGGATTTCTAGATAATGTGACGCCTAAAACAGAATGGAGGGCCTATAGTCTTCCTTGAGGGAATCATCTGGCTGCAGTTTTGGGAAGATTCTCTCATTTTGCGACAGGAAATCTATTTGCTACGTTAGCAGTTGTACATATTCCTTTTTGTGAACAGCCCAATGTATCTATCTCCTGTAGGCCAAATGTGACCGAATGAGTAAGACGCTGATCTTTGATACCGGAGATCGTGGGTTCGAATTCCGCTTCTATCATGGATATTCTTAGGCGTTCTTAATCATCTTTAAGCAGTATGTCCAGGCCTTATTAGACATAGTGTAGCAAAACAGTAGACCGTAATTCTCCAAACGAAACGGCATTAAACCTATCTTTTGCAGGCGTTGCACTGCGAACACGACCTCCGTGACATTTGCTACATATTCCATTTGTTTGGAATGATTTCCAAAGCCTTGAAACAACGCCGTGGCTGACGTCAAACTCTGACAACTTTATTTTTCTTCGCTCTTTTTCAATCTCGCCAGCAATACAGTCAGATGTAAAATCATCTAAGTTGTGCCGGCAAGGCATACCCAAAAATTCTAAGCACATCAATCAATTCTTTCCAGTTAAATTTTGCTCTTGAACAACAACGGTCAATAGGCGTCAAATCTTTTATATCACTTATCAGTGCTGTCACGGGACAAATAACTTCAGCAAATCCAAAATTTGAGTAAGCACGTCTTACTATATATCACAGGGGGTGTTGCAATGATTCACCTTTGTCGTGCCTCGGTGCTGCTCTGGGGAAGAGCAACAGGGTGTTGTACTACGGTACCTCACCTAGGACAGCTATCAGCCTCCTCGTGGCGCCCCCTGGTAACTAAGAGTGTCCCTCCTAGGCCAATGATAGCCGTCTGAAAACCTCAAGGGTTATACCTTCTTTAGGTATACTCGGGTGTCACGAACCCGGGGTTTCCTGAGTGATCCTTCTCTTCCGACTTCCCTGGTAGTCCCGAACTTACTGTTGTAGTATTGTTCCTTACTGGGGTCGTCTACATTAATTTCGAGCCATGACGGAGCCTCTCGTAGGTCAGCAGCACCCTGTGGTGTTGTGGTTACGTCGTGGCGACCGGTTTTTCAGATCTGTATGGCTTCGGCCGGGTCAGAGTAAAACTCACTTACTATATACCACACTTATGTTAATATCTACATTTTTCTGGTTTCCATTTTTGGGATGCTATAGTTGCTATTATCATCTGTCCTTAGCAACTGTCCACCGGTATAGTTGAGTACATTATAACCGAAAAAGAAATGTAGCATAATCTGGTGCTTACTTTGTGAAGGATGATTTATTTGTAAGGTTGTGTCTGGTTTCACCGGGAGCTAGAGTATCGTTGCACAGATCATGTGCTCTACAGCATCGGTCGGTGTCTTGATGGAGTCCTAAGTCGTCATAGTTTTTCGCGATGTCGCCTGCTCCACACCACTTGGTACCTGGAACGAAATTCAGAGAAATTTTGTGATTTCGGATTCCACGGCCTGACTGTCATATTGCACCCACTTGGGCTCCAGTGACAACTCAAACAACAAAAAGTTGAACATGCGACAAAAGAGACTAACTTTTAACTCCCACTCCCTCACTCCCTTGGCCGAACGATGGCCGATTGGTTAGGATGCTGGCCTTCGGTACCGGAGTTCGTGGGTTCGAATCCCACAGTGGCATGGATGTTCGTAGCCGTTAGGAATCGGCTTTAAGCTGTAGGTCCCAGTCTCATTAGCCCTCGTGTTGCAAAAAGTAGACCGTAGCACTCCAAACCAAAAAACAAACAAAAAAACAAAAACCCTCACTCCCTTGAATCTTGCCGAACGATGGCCGAATGGTAGAGCGCTGCTCTTCGGACTCGGATTTCACGGGTTCGAATCCCGCTGCGGGCATGGATGTTGTAGCTGTTCGGAATCGGCTTTAAGCTGTAGGTCCCGTCTCATTAGCCCTCGTGTGCAAAACAGTAGACCGTAGCGCTCCAAACAAAACCAAACCAAACCCCTTGAATCTCACGCTAGACTCCTATTTCAAGTAGGGGAAAATTTGTATGGACACTGCTTGTATTCCTTATACCCGTATTATTATTATTATTTACTAGCATATAACCCGTCATTTGACGTGATCAATAAAATTTTTAATACCCTATGAGGCAGGTAAAAATGGTTTGTTTTTGGCTGAAATTATCTGGTATACACTTAATAATTTGTTTATCTTCATACTTCTCTAAAGTCTCACAATACTGTGAATGCAGTTAGAAATTACATTGCATTCATTTAGTAGAACAGTATGGTTATGTATAAAAAACAAACACAAAAAAAAACTTCTTAATTTTCAAAGATATATGCCTTAAAAGATAGATATTTATTAATCCGTGAAATAGACTCCTACACTTTTATAAAAAGAATTTGTTGTCAATAACGGTGATAAAACTTTCAGTGCAACAAAAAATAATCGATGATTATATTTCAAATTATCACATATGTACCTAATCTATTATTTAAACCAAAAATAAAAGAAAATTATTTACGTAATATCTAAGTTCAGTGATAAAACGTACGGAAATAATGCAGACGATATTTAAATAATTTAAAATAAGAAATGATTAAATGAGATGGTTAAAGAAATGACGTCATAAGAAAAAAATGTTATTTTTACCTATTTAATACGTAATAAATAGATAAATTTAATAATCTGTTCTGAACCGGGAAAAATAAAGCCTGAAATAAAGGCATTGAAAGTTCGAAAAGGGGGCAAGGGGTGGATGTCGAACTTTTAAAGAAGACAGTATTTTTCGCTGTGATATGAAGTATATTTATATAATTTATTTTAGAATTGGATCGATAGTTTAGGAGAAGATAAACTTTACTTGGCCTTGAATTTTCTAACCTAACTCATTGAAAATCCAATATGGATGCTGTATTCATTCCAGGTAACCGCTGCATAAATTCGAGGACAGACGGACAGATAACTTAGGCTATTATTTATATAGGAAATTATATTTTTTGCTTGTATCATGCGTTAACAGATTTAGATGCATATAGGGTAAAGTTTTTTTTTCTGGTAACAAGTTGTTTGATAAACTTCATGTACATATAATCAGCGTAAATAATATTAGATTAAGATTTTATCATATTATAGATATTTCGTATATAAATATATAGCTGTTGTTTTTGTTATATATACCACTTGGAAACTTTTAACTGGATTGAGCCTGCAGGTTCTCGTATTAAGGCCAAGGAGTGAGCCTTTCGTTTTAATGAGCACCATTAAGGTAAAAGAACGACTTCGCTCAAGTGGGTCCTCGTAATTTTGAAGCAGGGACCAAGCAGAAGACACCCAAGCTTGGCCTGCCATCACCAGAGGTATTGATTGAGAACTTGGAGGACATTGTGGAACCTATTTTACCTGGCCCTGTCACCTTTGACGAACAAGGCGGATCTTAGGTCGGCTCGGGTTCCGAACCCGCAACCTCTCAGGGAAGAGATCGTTGCCTTTGACGACTGACGCGGCTCATAGTTGTAACTATAGGGAGGAGCTTTCTTGGAGTTTACTGGATTGTACTTTAACAGTGGAATAAATTAGATTTTTAAATATGATTTTTTTAAAGCAGCATATTAAATGAAAATTTAATTTTGAAATAAGAATTTCAATTTTTAAAATTATTGTCTACTTAAAAAAAAATCATTTTGCTCCAAATTGTTTTATACATTTTCTAAAACATAAACATATTATAGATCGGGTTAAAATAAAGCCTACCTGGAAAGATGACGGGAAGTCCATCATATCCAGGCGTCGTGGGAGCTTCGGTGGTGGTAGGCCGTCGAACGGCGTTTTGGTCCCCAGATGCGTTTATCATTCGAGCATCGCGGTCGTCCGTTCTTCCAGAATTAGGACCACCCCGCCTGTTCGTTCTTCGCCGCCTGAGTTCGCTGGCAATGTTGTTGACGTCAGCCACTTCAATCGGAGAAGACGCTTCTTCATTATCGCTCTCCCTCTTCTTCCTCTTCAGACTGAATTCTGTGCAATCTTCGAGGAGGTTCTCCATCTCGTTTTCGGACAGTGAACGTATGTGGGCTGCATCAGAAGATTTAAGAACTTCGTTGATGAGATCTCTGGAGAGAAACACAAAATATTGTACTTAACATAGACTTAGACGCACTTTTTAAAACAGAACGAGGACTTTTCTACTCTTTCTTCAAGAATTGGTTTAAATGAAATCTTTTTTTCTCTTCATGATTAAAAAAAATAATCATCAGGAGAAAAAAAAAAGATAAATTTTTAAAGGATATTTATAATAGCACAATAAAAGAGTTGTTATCTTAATTGTTAGTCTCAAATAACATTTAAAACAGAGTGACAAATACGATGAGCAAGCAAATATCACTTTAAAAGAACACGCTGTTTATTGACACATTGTGTGCGGGTACATTTCGCAGCGGAATTGTACCGGGAGCGGATGTTTTGCTAATAAATTTAGTTATTCAGTTAAATCTTAATAGATCGAAAATTATTTAATTTTTTAACCAACTTTTCATATTTTATATTGAAATATATAAACAAATATATAAATAGAAATATATAAATAACAACCATAAGATTTTTGTAAACAAAAAATATATTTTTAGTGGATAAATTTATAATAGTATCATAAATATGAAAAATCAAATAGAAATAGTATATAGTTTTAATTTTTTCGAATTATGTTATATATAAACATTTTTACATTATAAAAAATGAAAAGAGCAATCATAAAACTAATAATGTAAAAACTAGTTTTTATTTGTCTACATTTTTCCAGAATCTATGTAGTAGACAAAAACATTCGTCTCCGTTTTCCTGTACATACCGTTATTTTTGTACCCACAAACTAAACATGTTGTTACACTAACCCGTACTAGTACGTAACCCGCGTTCAAGTATCAATCGTCAGAAAACGTAATAGCACGTGTCCCGCATACAATGTGTTAAGAATAATTTAGGCTATCATACAAATGTAAAAACAATGCGAACTGCAGTTTACTACGACAAAGAATTCTTTGAAATGTATTTAACCGTTTGTTTGTCAAAGGCCACGCGTATTTTCAGTAGTTCTAATGAGACAGTTTTCATTATTCACAAATTAAAGGTTTAAAATAACAATATTTTAAGAAAAATCTTTAAATTAAAAAATCTTTTATAATTTAAGTAAAATTTTACAATTTTATTTGAATTGCAAAAAATTAAAGAAATTAAATTAAGTTTATAAGAATATTTTGGTCACATACAATATGTCAGTCTCAAATGACATCTGAAGTAAAGTGGCGAGTATGCTGAGTGAAGGAAGTAAACATTATTTAAAAAATAAATGTCTTCGCCAGTGAAACAATCACCAGTTCCTTTTTCATACCACACTGTGTGGGCATTAATGCAACCCCTCCCCCTTCATATACTTGATTTTACGAGAAGCTACTCTTCCTGCACATAGTCATGAGATACTATAAGAAAGTTTAATAATGCTAGTCATATGGTTCCAAAGTTAGAAACAGTGGCATACCATGTAACTTACTTATCAGTGAAAATTTCGCACCCAGAGGAGATGTCATCCACGCTTTGCTGCCATGTCACCACCAAGAGAGTTTTAGTTTCGTCCCCGAATGACTTCTTCAGGAAAAACAGTTTATCTCTTTGGTCTTCACTTTCCAACAGTTAGAGGTTTTCTCACTCTTAAACTGCCAAAAAGGTATCTCAGTTCGTTTCATTCCCAGAATGAAGTGGGAACCCATCCCAGCGATATTACCGGAATAAATATCTTCGTCAGTGAAACAATCCCCAGTTTCCTTTTTCATATCACACTGTGTGATTATAAATGCAACCCCTCCTCCGTCATACACTTAATGTTACAGGAAGCTACTCTTTCTGCACATAATCACGAGATTCCATAAAAACGTTTAACAATGCTAGTCATATGGTTCCAAAGTTAGAAACAGTGGCATACCATGTAATTTACTTATCAGTGAAAATTTCGCACCCAGTGGAGATGTCATCCACGCTTTGCTGCCATGTTATTACCAAGAGAGTTTTAGTTTCGTCCCCCGATGACTTGTCCAGGAGAAACAATTTCTCTTTGGTCGTCGCTTTCCAACAGTTAGATATTTTCTCATATTCTTAAACTGTCAAAAAGGTATCGCAGTTCGTTCCATTCCCAGAATGAAGTGGAAACCCATCCCAGAGATATTACGGGAATAAATGTCTTCGTCAGTGAAACAGTCCCCAGTTCTTTTGTCATATCACACTGTATGGTCATTAATGCAACTCCCTTCCCACCTCCCGTCTTAAACTTGGTTTTACGGCAAG
>JAGEOH010001079.1:22500-25000 GCA_032207245.1 Pardosa pseudoannulata
TACATTGCAAATTGTTAAAATGGTTTTCTATAAATACGATTCTATATGGTGCAATATGTTATAATGTAAATGATTATGCTTATGTGGATACTTATAATGTAAAATTAATAAGAATGAAAAAATTGGGTAATGTGTTAAAATTAAGACTGTTATAATATAAATAAATTAATAAAAAAAATTTAGACCTAATATTGAAAATTTTAAAAGACAATGATAAAATTATGTAAAACATTTGTAATGATGTACAAAAATATTATAATAGAGAAAATGTATAAAAATTAAAAAATATTGAAATATATGCTTGAAAAATAAAAGAGCAGTCACAACTATTTAAGTTGATTTGAAATTGAATCTATTGATGTAAGAAATCTTGAAAATCCTGCAATATTGCAGTAGTATGTACAAACGGCAGAAATAATGTTCTTTATAAAGTTTGCGGTGGATGTGGATATGCCAGACCACCATGGCATTTGCAACTATAAACCCACTTTGGGGGTTGGTTGTGGTCCTAGCAATAAGTCACTCAGCCTACATGGTGCTACCCCAATAAAAAAAGGGCAACAGAAACCAGTGTTTTTTTGTATGGTAAATGATATTTATAAGAGGCAAGTGCACCGCATTGAAAAAAATTTTAAACTGTGAGCGGGAAGTACTTTATAAAGTTAATGAATTTCACATGGAAAATAAAAATGTTTTTGTGGAACCCTAGTTCTCAGCGGATTACCAATCGGGAAAAAGCTGCCTTAAAAGGCTTTACTGATCGACATATTTTCAAACATTATAGCGCAATTTTTATCTAGAACTAAATCACTCTCATAACGTAAACATTAAAAAGAAAGATCATTGTCAATGGAAGCCTCCACAATGCAATAACCAATACGTTATCGTCACAAAACACCGATCTCTTGGCTAACTTTCCTTTCTGCAATACCGTGCGGCCTCATTCCGACTCGATTTCACAAAAGATACTCAATATTTATTTACCGTGCCGGGTAAACATGGGCATTGAAGAGCTGTTGAAAGACACAAAGAGGCGGTCTTTGTGTCTTTGTGGAAAAGGAGGACGATATCGAGAAAGTCCGTGGAGGTATCTCCTGTTATCGTTTTCTTACCTGCAGATTGCGTCCGAGTTATACTTGACGTTAAATGATCCAGAAAGTCATGGTCCTCTTTTCACATGGATACAATTAAAAGAATCGCGTGAATCGTCAGTTTTTTTGTAAGGTTTTTGAAGTGTGTGTATTTATGTGCCTCAGAAAAAAAAATTTTGGTAATTTCTACAAATTTCAAAGGATTTTTTCTTTTTTTGTGTTTGTGTTTGTGAAGATATTGCTATAACGTCCCATAAAGGCGCATCTACTTATATACCTGTGTTAAGTGAATAGATCTTACAGTGAATTATATTTTCGCTTAGAAGACAGAAAAAGTAAGTGCTTTATGAAATTCAATTTTCTGTAAAATATTTCAATTATGTAAGATAAGTTGCATTTAACAACAATGCTTATTTTATGCCCTATGCTAATTTTTTCATCTTGAATAAACAGTTCTACCCTATTTTTTTTTTGCTTTATCATTAAGAATGTAAATGAACTGCGAATTTTACACGTTTTTAAAAAGCATACAACAGGCGTATGCTTTTTAAAAACGTTATACCGATTATACTTTTTTAAACGTTAAAAAAGCACTAAAACGTTTTAAACGTTATTCTGATTCGTGTTAGCTGGAAATTTTAGTCGGCGAAAATAAGATTAGTTCTTTTTAAATCTCTGTACACAAATTTGTTCTCAGTTGAATAAAGCAGTGCAAACATTAATGATGCTATGTCCTCTAATATGCTAATTTTATATTAAACTATCGTAATTACGATGAAGCTTGTTACTGATTTTGTTGTTCCTATAACAGCAGTTCAATTCTGATATTTCTGTCAACACAGTGTAGGGCGAGGAAAGGGAAAAAGGGGATTTGCGGGTCAAACTACCTCTAAAACTTTCCGACTTATGTATTCATCAGTTCAAACATTAATGATGCCATGTCCTCTAATATGATAATTTTATATTAAATCATTGCAATTACGATGAAACCTGTTACTGATTTTGTTGTTCCTCTGACAGCAGTTCAATTCTGAATTTTCTGTCAACACAGTGTAGGAAAGAGGATTAGCAGGTCAAACTACCTATAAAACTTTCAGACTTAGGTATCACTATGTGTACAAAATATATGCATGTTCTTTAAAAAAATAATTTTGTTTGATGTTTATTTATACTCAATTTTTTTAACCCGGAATTTAAATGGACATATCCTTTATTAAATTCTAGGCTTTGATTTAAATAAAAGACTACATTGTAGTTATTTATAAAAATCAAAGCTTTGTAAAGTAAAAATCTATTTTCTTGAGGAAAGACCTTAGTAGTCAGTGGGATATATTTTAAGGGAAAATATATATTTAAAGTTTCATAAAAAGTTTTGACTAAATTTTTTTAAAATTTTTACCTGCATTGTG
>JAGEOH010001080.1:0-25000 GCA_032207245.1 Pardosa pseudoannulata
ACTTATTATTTAATTTACTTTTCTTATCTTTATGAAACGTGATACATTTTTTATTTTGTTTCTATATTTTATCGTGTATCTCATATTGATCTCCGTATTGACAGTAATATTGGTAAATGAACTGTACAGTAAATATGCTACAGGAAATTGTAACAAAATAGCTCAAAATGTCCAATAGTAGCATGAAAATGTTTATCAAAGTACAAGGAAATTGAAAAGTAAAGATTACTTAAATTAGAATCTTTCATTTCTTCGTTCAGTACACAATTAGCAATTGATTTACTTGTCACATTTATTGATAACATACATCCAGAAACTTTTCAAGTTTTTTTCTTCTTTTTCTATCAATACAAGAATAATCCCATTGCTTTCCTTACCTATTTTTTACGTGGTTGGATGACATGCTTATCAATAAACAGCCAATAAATAGCATTTTTCTCTAAATCTGTAATCTATACCCTACATTAAATTTGTGTGGTGAATTTTTTCTGAATATGGAACACGCTTCATTTTTTATAAGAATTATGGAGTACATTTGGTCCATATATTGGGTTCGAACTCTTGACTATTCTTTCAAATGAAAACTATTCTGTATAGAAAAAGAATAATGCCATGAACAAGAGCAAATGCAGTTATACTTATAGCAATAAATGTCAAACAAAATTAACTAAGGCGCAGGTAGAAACATAATTTTGAAAACAGATGCATTGCCCCTACGAAACAGCTGTATTTACGAGGCCCATCCTGACAGTAAGTTTCCCGATGTTTTCCCCTTTAAAGTAAACGTAATTATCCATGTCAATTGCGCGTGCGTAACAGATCTATGACGTATTATTCATAAGCCAGCTGGACAAGTCTAGATTCGTGCCAGTAGAGGGGTAGCAGTGGTCCGAAATGATGACTCTAATTCCTTCTCCTGCAGCCTGCAAGGTTCCGTCTGTGTTTTTGAATGCACAAAGCATTGCGCCAATTGAAATTCGTCGTCAGCTCTATCAAGTCTATGGGCCGAAACTGACACCCTAACACGAAATTCAACTCTTAGGAGCAGCACTAACATTTCTGCTACGATATCATGATGGCGGCGACGAATTCCTCGACAGGATCATCACGGGCAATGAGACTTGGATTTCACACTTTACCCCGAAAACCAAGCAGCAGTCAATGAATCATAGTGGCATCGTAGTGGATCTTCGGTCAGTATCAAATTAAAACAGACCCTGTCGGAACGGAGAGGGATGTGCACGGTGTTCTGGGACAGGAAGGCTGTTTCCATTCACAGGAGCGCAGATTTCTACGACAGAGATATACAAAAGTACATCCCACAATACGACAAGTGTCTCAATTCTGTTGGTGGCTATGTTGAAAAATATCTGAAACATTGCTGTACTTGTTGCCAATAAATATGTCCGTGAAAGTGTGAATTTTTTTTTCTTTTAAATTGGGAAACTACTTTCTGGATGTGCCTCGTAAATCACCCTCTGAAAATGCAGCTTACTGAAAGCTGTGAAACATCTATCTGGGTACATTCATTTTCTATTTTTACACTGACTTACGACTTACAAATGCATATACTGAGTATTTATTTTTATATTACGCAAATGACTTACATTCTTTTAAGTTTTATTAATTGCTAGTAAAGGACGAATTCCTCGACAGGATCATCACGGGCAGTGAGACTTGGATTTCGCACTTTACCCCGAAAACCAAGCAGCAGTCAATGCATCATAGTGGCATCATAGTGGCATCATAGTGGATCCTCGGTCAGTATCAAATTCAAACAGACCCTGTTGGTACGGAAAGGGATGTGCACGGTGTTCTGGGACAGGAAGGCTGTTTCCATTCACAGGAGCGCAGATTTCTACGACAGAGGTATACAAAAGTACATCCCACAATACGACATGTGTCTCAATTCTGTTGGTGGCTATGTTGAAAAATAGCTGAAACATTGCTGTACTTGTTGCCAATAAATATGTCCGTGAAAGTGTGAATTTTTTTTTCTTTTAAATTGGGAAACTTACTTTCTGGATCTCTTTGTATTGTGATGACGTCTACTAAAAATGCACTATCCAACCCAATTTCATTCTTGGACTGTAAAACTTTTAAAACGGCAGTAAATACCCTTTCTAATGTTAGTTCAGATACGGGTATCAATGACGTCGAAATTGGCTTATCTAAACCATCCGCTTGAATACAGAAACGAATCAAATCAGAAGATCGCAAACCTTCCGTCGTACGTTGAACTAAATTTGTAAATATACCCCGCACTGAATCTACAGTAGCCGATATTGGAGTATTTTGTAGATGCTGCGGCAAATGTTCAGGATGTACTCGCGCCCTAAAACAAATTTCTTCTGCCTTATACTTGTCATTTCGACGCCGAGATCTTTCCTCTAAAATAAGGGCACTTTCCAACTGAAAAAATAAAAATATAAGGTAAAAAAGATAATATAAAAAGATAAAATATATAAAAAGATATATAAAAAGATAAGATAAGATATATAAAAAGATAGTAATAATAATAAAATGTTTACTAAAAAAATTGAAGTTTTACCACAAAAAAAAGATACTTACATCGCTGTTCTCGTGTGCTTCGTCATCTACATAAACATCCCCTGAAGAAGCTTTTGGACGTTTCTGTAAAAAATAAAAAATAAATAAAAAAAATAAAAAAAAGGAGTAAAATAAGAATATATTCCTCTTAATATATATATATATATATATATATATATATATATATATATATATATATATATATATATATATGTATTTAAAAAAAATATATTAAGTATAAATATTCAGAAATGGATTTTTTTTTAAAATACAGTAACAAAAGTTTACATGATCATCAGGTATTTCATAAAATACTTGGGATAATTCATCAATAATCTGTGAAAAGAAAATAAAAAATAAATAAAATAAATAAATATAAATTTTCAGTAACTTTTTTTAAACTATTATAAAACAAAAAAACATAGATCTTAATAAAAGTAACTTACTTCATCGTCCTAATCGTTCATTGGAAAATCGCGATCTTGAAATAAGATCTATAAAAAAAATTTAAATATTGTCATTCTTTTCCGTTAAAAAAAAAGAAATTTATGAACAACAACAATAATAATAATAATAAAATCGGTAAAAACTCCAACAGAAGAAAAATTAAAAATTTTTCAAGGCCACGTGTTAGATCACGGTAAAATTTCCAGAATCAAAAAAAAATTAATATCTACTTTTTGGAAAAAAAATTAAATAATATGAATTAAAATACTTACTCTATTAGACATATCCGATGGGCGCTTTGAGGAAGACATTCTTTGAAAGACGAGGAATATGTACGAGTAAAAAAAAATTAGTAAAATAGGACACGTTATGGTGCAAGGGTAATAATTTTGCAAAGCTATAATTTTGCAAAGGAGCAAGTTGGTATCCAAGTAAGGAATGTAATTTCTAAAAAATGATAAGCAATCACTTCCCAACAATGATGCCAACTCGTAAAAGATAACTTCTCAAAGTTATAAACCTGTTGCCACACTTAGAAACTTTGTGTTGGAAACAACACAACTCCGCTCTTTCCCGACATCTTTTGTACGAACCTGTCTTTCCCCCAAACAGTAATGTATCTCTAAACAAGACAGTTTCAAACCTACTCCATTACTTGCTTTCATGTTCACACACGTTCATGTATTGCACCCTTTCCAGATGTCTTTCCCTTTGTGTAGGTCCAACAGGAATTTTCTTTATAATATTGACCCTTTGTATTCCGTTGTCGCAGTATTTGTGACATTTAACATAAAAATAGAAAGAGTTCTAGAGGGCAAAGGGTTAAAATCAATTAAACTATAAAATATTTACCCAAAATAAAAGTTAAAAAATTGTTAAAATTAAAAAAAAAGAAACGAAAAATAATAAACTACCCCGTAAATAATTTAAATTAAGTAAATATCTGTTTAGAAATAACAATAAACACTCGTAACCAAAAGAAACACAACAAAAGGATTTGGTAATAATAATAATAAAATTTATTGGTATTCAAAACATGACTCTCATAGGTTCTGGATCAGAAGCTACATACAAATCAATAGCAGTTTTAATCAAACAAGATGTATCTAAAGAACTAATAAAACATTCAGAAAGGTAATTTGATATTTGAATATTTCTTTCAATGAAATCATTAACAAATGAATGCAAGTCAATATTTAAAAGAGCTCTATTACCATACACATTAGCTCTGTAATCGTTGCCGGACATAATACATTCATGCCCTAATTGATTTCCTAGTTCCATTTTGCATCCACTGCACTGAAAAATTTCGGCGATATTTGAACTGAGATAGTCTTTTAGAAGTTCAGCCATGGAAGTAGTTAAGGTAGATTCAATATCAGCATTACTTTCCGAAATGATGTTTGATGGCATTCGTTTTCTTGTTTCTTGCAGAAGAATTTTTCAGAAAAGATGGTCAAACATAACTCGAACAGCCGAAGACGTTATTTCTCTGCGCACTCGTTTCAGTTCGTTCCATTCTGATTCCCTCAGAAGGCATATAGAAGGCACAAATCTTCTCGAAAAGTCCTTAATTTGAAAAAAACACTTTAAGGATATATGTTGTTGATCATCAATATGTTCTATGCCTATAAACACAGAGTCTTTCACAATGGTAATCCTTTTAAAGTCTGAAGACAAACGAACTGAGTCCATTTTATTGACGAAACTTTGCCACTGAGCGGGAGTCAACGAAATACCTCTTTTTGTAGGCAATAACTGCCCAGAAGAATCACATTTGTAGAATCTTATGTGAATTCGCAGCACATCAGCAAAGTCTGATACACCAGCATACATTTTTTCACCGAGATGAAAATGATTGGCCGGAATGTTGTTCTTTAAAAAAGACGATTTATGCTTTTACTTTTCATTGAAACGAACTCTCTTGATATTAAACACACAGGAACTATCAGCTGCTCGTTTCTCCATCTTTGAAAAAATCTCAACGTTAAACAAAAAAAGCTATATACCAGATACCGGACTAAACACGCAACAAGGACAAGCTCCAAGTACAGGAATGAGGATCACCAGTGAACTCAGTAATGCTTTCATAACTATAATGCCAAATCGTAAAAACTAAACTTTTCAAAATTTCTCCTATTGCCACAACATTTCAAACTCAGCAGAAGGAGGAAAACAACTCAACTGTTCACTCCATGGTTTTAAACCCCCTTAGCAGAAGGAAGAGAACTACTCAACTGTTCACTCCATGGTTTTCATTCCCTTTAGCAGAAGGAGGTAAGTAACTCAATAGCACCACGTGGTATCTGAAATAATTTTTTTCGAAAAATCTTCTAAGTCCCATTCCGAAACTAAAAAGGTGTTGCCACAACATTTCAAATTTAGCAGAAGGAGGAAAACAACTCAACTCAACTTACAACATGGCGGCACTTCCGGTGACGTCACGCCCACGCCCCCTATGACGTCACTTCCACCGGCTGTATACCCCCGTCTACTACTAGTAGACGGGGGTATACAGCCGGCGGACGTGACGTCATAGGGGACGTGGCTTAAGGGGGCGTGGTCGTGACGTCATGTTGTAAGTTGAGTTGAGTTGTTTTCCTCCTTCTGCTAAGGGGAATGAAAACATGGAGTAAACAGTTGAGTTGTTTTCCTCCTTCTGCTAAGGGGTTTAAAACCATGGAGTGAACAGTTGAGTTGTTTTCCTCCTTCTGCTGAATTTGAAATTTTGTGGCAACACCTTTTTAGTTTCGGAATGGGACTTAGAAAATTTTTCGAAAAAATTATTTCGGATACCACGTGGTACTGTTGAGTTGTTTTCCTCCTTCTCCTAAGGGGAATGAAAACCATGGAGTAAACAGTTGAGTTGTTTTCCTCCTTCTGCTAAGGGGGTTTAAAAACCATGGAGTGAACAGTTGAGTTGTTTTCCTATTTCTGCTAAGTTTGAAATGTTATGGCAACACCTTTTTAGTTTCGGAATATGACTTAGAAAATTTTTCGAAAAAAATTATTTCGGATACCACTTGGTGCTATTGAGTTACTTACCTCCTTCTGCTAAGGGGAATGAAAACCATGGAGTGAACAGTTGAGTAGTTCTCTTCCTTCTGCTAAGTTTGAAATATTGTAGCAACACTAAGCATACATGTTCTATCATGTCGTAGCATGTTTCAACAAAAATTTGGTTTCGGAATGGGACTTAGAAAATTTCTTTTCAAAATTCTGGGCAAGACACGTGCTTTAATTACTATTTTTAATCAGATATTTACTTTTAATTATTAATTGATTTTTTATTTTAAATTTTTATCTTAGCAGTTCTCTATAATTAGATATAGTTTAGAAGATGTTTAACATTATAAGGTAAATTGATGTAGCATCAACACGTATATCCCCTTTCTCGGGTAATGGAAAAAAAACAATTGTCAAAAACTTATCGGAATCCTGAACACCCCGCTAGTTTTGGTGGTATTAATGCTTTACATAGAGCTTTAAAAGGGAGCGTAAAAGCAAGGGACATTAAGAAATGGTTACAAACGAAAGATTCTTATACTTTACATAAACCTTTGAGAAAAAAGTTTCCTAGAAATAGAGTAATTGTGGGTGGTCTTGATGAACAATTTCAGGCGGACTTAGTAGATATGCAGTCTCTAGCTTCTTACAATGATGGGTATAAATACTTATTGACATGTATTGATATCTTATCAAAGTACGCGTGGGCCATACTTTTGAAAGATAAAAAGTCCAATACGGTAGTTTTAGCTTTTGAAAAAATATTTAGGAAGCGAACACCTGAAAATTTACAAACGGATGCCGGAAAAGAGTTTACAAATAAATTTTTTCAGTCTTTTTTAAAAAAGAATAATATAAAATTTTTCACGACACATAACGATACAAAAGCATCGGTAGTAGAGCGTTTTAATCGTACTTTGAAAACAAAAATGTGGAAATACTTTACTGAAATGAATACCAAGCGGTATATTGATGTAATTGATAAATTCTTGCACAGTTATAATCATACTTGGCATCGGAATATTCGAAGTATCGCAATCTATCTTGTAGTATCTTCTAGTAACGTAAATTAGTTGAAACTGCCATCAAAAAATTATTTGTATTCGCTAGTTTTGCTATATCAGCACTATATACAAAAGAATGTTACAAGAAATAACATTTCTGTGCAACATGGGCCTTTTCATATTTTAAAATTCTGTGCCTCAAAGGGTTAACTAAACAACCAGCATTCGCACAGCATTGCTTTGCGGGCAGCATCTGGTCTATGGCATTTAATTGTGTGCCAATAATTATGCATTTTTTTCTCAGCCTGAATTTCATCATTTTTTATACATTTCAGATCATCTTAGAAGTTCCTTAGAACTGACTGGGACCTCCTTCAAAGTTTTCATTGAAGTTAGAAATGGTCGTTTTGTCCTGTGGAATGTGCAAATGGAATCTCATCTGAGCGCAACTGGTAAGAACGAGCATCAGGAAAAACTGTCCCAGAAGAGTGTAAAGGATCTTGCTTTTGGGGTAACAAGATATTCGCCTGTTTCCACGGAGATTGCCAAAAGATTGTCTCGTGCTATTGTCCCGTATCTTGATCAATTTAAAGTTACCAACGATTGCAGCATTACGCGCAAAAGAGTTTAAGAGTACGATTATGTACACACATTTCAGAGTTCCTGTAGAGTTCCTACACAGTATTCAAAATACCAAATTTTTTAAATCTTATAACCACTATAAAACTATAAGAGACTCGAAACTCGAGACTAAAATTTTTGAAAAGTAATATGTCTCCTTAAATTCAAAAAGTTTTCTTAGTCATGAATTTGTAGTATTTCTAGATTTTGTAAGGTATTTTTTATATCTTCTTTATAAAATATCCATATACTATACTGTGGGATGAAGCGTCTTTCATACCTTGTGAAAAGTGAGAATTTTCTATGTGCTTAATACATAATATGTTTATAGAGCGTCGGTGCCCAAGCAAAGTTCACGAAGTCAAAAAACGTTTAGAGGCGATTGAGAGGTAAATGTCATTTTGTTATCTCTAACTAACACTTAGTAGTTATTTCGTGGCATAAATCAATTAATCAAAAAATTTATTATAGTTTAAAATTCCTAGAATATCCACCTTTTTGTATAACGACCAACAAATTGTATTACAAATTGTTATTGGCTAGATATATCAATGTTGAACTTTTGCTTGAACGCTGACAGTCCATGTATGTATTTACATATATATAAAGGTTATTTTTAAATTCATTTTCCTATTTAAACTTTTCTCCAGTAAAAGAGAACTTCAAATTTACGAGGAAAGGTACAACTGAAAATTATAAATAAAAATGATACAATCTAAATGTTGCTATTTAAACTTTTAATAACCACCAGTTAAATTCCGTGAACTATGCTTACTATCTGCTATTATTGATATTTTTTAAGAAAAAGTTTTACGAATTTTAAAATTTTTAAAAATATTCTGTTGCAAGTCATCCACAGTTCGGTGCCTATTGACTAAACATTGTTAATTATGCCAGTATAATAATAAAACTTCTTCACCTCATTTTTAAATATCCTTCCTTTTAATCGACATCCATTTTTGTAAAAGAAGCCAAATATATTCTAATATTAATGATTTTAATGAGTAAATATATAAAACCGCATCTTTTGTTGATAATGTTTTTAATACATTTTTATTTTGTTCAATTTTTAAAGAAAAAATTTAAAATATTCTATATTAACAAGTAATCTATTGCAAACTTCCACTATTTTTTCTTTATGAAAACATTTTGATTTAATAAAAATGTAATGACTACAATTAAAGATATAGAACAAATTCCAAATATACTCTTTCAAAAAATCATTTCGTTAATTAAAAGAATATTTTTATAAAAACATAAAAAACAACCGATCTGTAAAAATATTTTCAAATATGTAAATCTCTTGTTCGTAACATTCACATTCCAAAATATTAAGCCATGAACGTGTTACCACAACTTCTGAAGTTATCATGCAAACCGTATCAGGTTAATAGGAAAAAAATCTCATTCTTCACAAAGTGTTATCCCGGTTTATCAGTTACTAAAAAATAGTCGTAACTATTATTCTTGTATGTTCTTTAGAATCATAAACTGTTTGGGATTCCTGAAAGCTTAATTTTCATATAAACCAATTTTTTTTTAATTCTTTGTCATAATTAGCTGTATAAACATAGTCAAATACCTTAAAGATCAATAGACATGGACCTTTCTTACAGTTCTTAAAATTTTAAAAGGAATTATACTGGCCAGTCCCCCAAAATTTTTCTCATCCCTCATCTGTATGCTTTCATTTTTCCTCATTTTTTAATATATTAGTTTTCCATATTGAGTGGTATTTTTGTATTGAATTTTTTCACTTGTATTTCACCTTCCCGTATCTTAAATTTTGATTTTTGTTTTTCTGTTTATATTTTGTGTTTATTTTTCTGCTTATATTATATACTCTTTTTCATCTTGTTTTACTATTTTGTGCATTTTACTTAGTTTGTTAATTTTTTATAGATATATTTGTCTTTATTTGTATTGATTTAACTATAAATTGACATGTAGACTGTGTCTAGTAGAATTCTCATTTACATTAAAGTAATATAAAATTAAAGGCAAAAAAATGACTGTCTCTTAATGATTTATGAATTATTTTAAAAGAGAAAAATTTATAATATTTAATACTAACGACTTTATATATATATATATATATATATATATATATATATATATATATATATATATATATATATATATATATAGTGGGGGGGTCTATATAGGGTGATTATAATTAAAGTTTCAAAACGCTGTAAAAAAAGAAACTTTTTTATATAAAACGAGATCTGAAACTGGAACGGTTTGGAAACGTATGTTTTTTTAAACTGCTTATATTTAGAAAGAAAAGTAAAATGTTAAAATGTATTATAGCCGAGAAAAAGTCGTTAGTATTAAATATTATAAATTTTTCTCTTTTAAAATAATTCATAAATCAGGAAGAGACAGTCATTTTTTTGCCTTTAATTTTATATTACTTTAATGTTAATAGGCAGAGAGAGACCTAACGAGCTGGAACAGCGCTGAACTGCGGTGAGGACGCCGCCTCCACCGCCCTCCAGATGATCCTTACGATACAGAACCTTTTGGTCAAAGGAAAAATGAAGATCCGTGGTAAGAAAAGTTTCCTGAGCAAGCAGAACAGAAAGAAACAGAAGAAAAAACAGGGCATTTAAGCCAAGCGGCCCTGGCTCGAATACCACGAACGTTCCACGACACAACAGAAAAACCTACCATCAAAAAGAAAAACCGAAACACCCACCCCCTAAGAGGAGGACCCGTGCGGGCTGGCACACTCAAAAGAGGAGAAGGGACCATGGTAGGGCAAGGGCAGCCTTGGGAACTAAGACCAGAGTATTCCATCAACCCAAAATCCCCATCAGAGGGGGATAAGGGGGAAGAAGGCAAAACATTCTTTTTTCAGTTTTTTGAGTAGCACTCTGTGGTGCTGCAGGGAAAAACTTTTGTAATATATTAGTGAATGATGATGTCATTATTTCAATGACTTTATTGAACGTTTCAACTTGAGTGTTTAAAAAACTTTGGGGTAATACCTCAAACTTTGTCAATTACTTGTCATATTTACTTTAATTTGCTTGTTTTTGGTTTAGAACACCATTGTTATTTTGTTACAAGAAATAAAGACTGAAACCAACAACTTAAAGACAATTCTGAAATGCTGTATGCATCCTAAGATATTCTGCCCAAATGATCCTACCAGCAGCTGGATTTGAACCTTCATTCTGAAAACGGAGTGCAGCACCTACCTATTTTGCATTCATTCAGTCATTTATTTTCAGAATCATAATAAGTAAAAAAATAGAGCTATTTTGATTCTTTATGAATATTAAATAATTTTTTTTAATTAGTAAAAAATATTTACAAAATTGAATTTTAAGCAGTGCTATTTTGGACCATAGCGTTTTCTATGATCATCAAAAATATTTTTACACATTTTAATGAAATATAGAAGGCAGTGAAGCAGATCTTCTCAGTATAATGCAAATCTTTAAAAAGCCTCCTAAATAAGTGCTATAATATCTATGCTTATATACCACTCTCTTTTTGATGCATCTTAATGTGGTTGCCTCTCTATATCATAATATGCTATGGGACTGAAACTATAGAATATATTTAGAAAAAGGAATTAAACCCTAATTTAATTATTATAAGAAGTACAGTAATATCTGATTATAACGACTATTATTGGGTATTAATACCCAATAAAGTATGGTGTATTCCATAATTCTGTTTTACACAACTTTCCTAATATTTCTTGAATTATCAAAATCTCTCATATTTCCTGGTTCTGGACAATGAGTCAATTTCAATAATACAACAAGATAGCAAAAAAGAATTTTTTTACTAAGAACTATTTACAACTTCGTTTTTTATCCTTTTGTGACGTTTGCGTTTACTCACTTTTTCAACAGTAAAGTAGGTTTGATTTTTTTCTTCTTGCAAGACAAAGGATTTGGCCCTTTAATTTTTTTTTCTCTTTTTTTGTGGAACAGCCTGTTTACCAAAAGTTTCAACTTTTAATTTTTCAATAATTTCATTTTGGTATTCTGGACCTTTTAGTTTTTCTTGCATCTTCAAATCTACAGTATCTGTATTCATCTATGAAGGTTTTTCTAAATTAATTGCATTATACCTCAAATACAAAAGTGGAACTCCAAGTAATTCTCTACACTGAAAAAAAAAATAAGTAAAATGATACATAAATTTTAACATTTAATGGTACAAGAAGAAATAGTAAAGTCTGTTACTTATTGGAAATTTTACTGAATTAGCAAGAAACAATATTAAAGAAACATACAATTATTAAAAGAAATTAAAACTGACTTATTACAGCAATTTTAAAACACACATTAAGGCAATAAATATCATAAGTATAAGGGGAGAGAATATTCTAAACAACTAATTACTTCCTTTTTCTTAAAGTCTACTTGTTTTTGTTGTAGGTTGGTCTAAAAGCATTCAGTCTATTTTATTATTACACAAAGGATGATGAAGCTGGAATAGGCTGCTTAAAGCTGATTCTAAATGGCTACAAATACCCATGCATCAAAGGTGGTGTGGCAACTGAACCATATAGGCCGAGCCCGTCAATGCAGATGCTTCTGTCAGTAAGCACAAAAATGACAACGAGCGAAAATTAAACACATAAATAAGCAAAGATATAGAAGGGTGGATTCGTGAGTTCATAATACAAAACTAGAGAGTATAGAGTTTAGGGATAGTAAAACAAAATATTTTTGTGGCCAGTGACATCCGTACGAAAAAAGCCAAAAATGTAGAATAATAGTCAACAAGACCAAAAAAATTAAAAATTTTTGGAAAAAATAAAAATATATGTTTTTAAAATAAATAAGTTGTATTAAAAATCCAAAAAGGGCCTAAATAATAATTTTTAAACATATATATATAATTTTTTTAAATTTAGATTAGGTTTTATAAACTCTTGTTTATTGAATAATAAAATACCCATGCTAGTTGTGGGATCAATTATATGTGAATTCATTATAAATAATAGTTGGTGTACCATAAGGGATTGGAACAAAGGGATGCTCACTAGGGCTGGATGATATCAGAAATTTAATATTGTGATATATTCTCAAACTGGTATTGATACAATTGATATCTGTATCCAGAATGATGATAAATCATAAAACTTATATTTCATAAGAGATTAAAGTAAATTCACACTTTACTCTGGAAAACTTGAAACTATGACTGTATTATTTATGAATACAGCTATTATCAAATATATTATTTATCAAATATAGCTATTTGAGAATCATGACAACAATAATAAAATTCTGCTTTGCTGATATATCAGCTCTAGAGATACAGTTTTTTTCTCAGTGTACAATAGAGTGGATCACCAAAAAGACATCCTGAATATTCTACATAAATCAATATAAAGCAATACTTCTAGCTACTGTATTTGTTTGATGTATTTACTTGTATACTTACTATAAACTCAAGCCAGAAAATCTAGTTTTGAAGATTATCATGTCTCAGTCAAGGTCTTTGGTACTCATTATATCCTGATACATACATACAATAATTTGGATAAAAAATATAACTTCATTAGTACCCTGTTTCTGCATCCATTACTAGTTTGCAACTAATATTTCAAAGACATTGAAATTTACTGCTTCATTGAAAAGCCAGTGATATGTACATGTATATTTCGGATAAGCTTTGATTATAATAGCCATAGTGACATGTACACAGGCTGATGTATCTCACTAGTTTGCTGTTTGCTCGTTTTATCTTCTATCAACATCAGAAGCTTATGGTGCTTCAGGTATATATATATATATATATATATATATATATATATACATACAAACACAAAATATAAATAAATAAATTGTCTAGAATTATGTTAATTGTCTAAAATATTATAATATTAAAAGAGACAAAAAGTAGTCAGACAATTTTCAGTTCATCCAAAAATAGAAACAGCAAAATAATAAATGAAAATATCAATATGCAATTTATGTCTTTTAGGAAAAAAAAAAACTTCTGCAAACATACCACTAAATTAAATGTATCTTTCATTTGTAAATATTTCATTTTTGATACATACCATTAAATAATTTGGCAATTAGATATTATTTAAATCTTGTAAATTTTGATTTAAATAATTTTACAGCACCAAAAATGATGTAATAGCATAGCTACCAACATACCAACTTTGAAAATCTTGCAATATTGCATATTAGATGCGGGAGCTAAGAATATACGTTGAATATTCATTCATTCTTTATATATATATATATATATATATATATATATATATATATATATATAATTTTAACATATAATAATTTAAAAAATTCTCAATGAAAACTGCTTAAGAACTACATGTAAAGTAAATATAAATTTTTAATCTTTAGGTAATTAGTTATATTACTAAAGGCTCACCCTCTTTTTCTCTGAAAAGATGAAACATCAGAGAATAGCTTTATACATATTATCTCTTATGTGATTAAGTTTCTGCATAAGCTAATAAACAACTTTGTATCTTAGTCAATACTTACTAAAATGAAATTTTTATATTAAAGAAATCTTCATAAAATTCTGAAAGAGCAAAATAAACCTATAACAGCATTGTTGAAAAATCTGTCAATTAAAAGAAATAATAAAATAAAATTAGTCTGTTTTAAATAATTGTATGTGGCTTGGTTAGAAATTCTTTGTCAGAGTTTGTTCAAAAAATGTATCATCATTTTTGTTATTAATATATCCTCTAAATTTTTATCAAGGTGGGAACTACTAAATTCAGTTCTTGTCTTTCACACACAGCTGAATATTCCCTCACATTCTGCATTGTTTTGTGTTAGTGTTAGAATATACAGTATAACTTTTGAAATTCTTTTATATTTTAAAGTTCCATTTGACTGCAAACCATATGATAACAACAGTAGATGACATTTTTGTGTGCAGAGAGAATAATCTCTTGCATTATGAACAGAGAATGCTTGTATATGTTAAACTTCTTATCCTCACAGATTACAGAAAATATTTTCTTTCCCAATTCTTATGTAAAATTAATTTTTTTCTTTGAAATTAACCCCAAAAACCATACATACTTACATGCAAATGAGCAGTCTTACAATGTGATCCAAATTCGTACAATGTACAGCTAAACTGTACAAGTTGGCAGGTATGTAAATCTTTTTCAGAAAACTAACACATTTATAAGATGTTTTCTCCTGAATATCAAAATTATTTTTTTAAAATTAAACATAAATAATTTTGTCACATCTATGAAAAAAAAAGTGCAATGCTGTCAAACCAAGTGGTTTGTACACACAAGCAAGATTTCAAGTTTTTTTTTTTTTTTTTTTTTTTTTTTTTTTTGCTTATTAGCATTTAAAAATTTATTTTTCATAAATATTAATATTAATAAATATAAAGCCTCTAGGAGCAATAGTATAAATGCAATATTTTCTAAATAACGAGAATGGAGATTTATGAGCAAATAGTTATAAAACACTAATGCATTATAATATTTAGTAGCTGTATTACTGGTACCTTACTGTTAATCTTAAAAAAAAAATAGAGGTTCAATTCTACTTTAAAGTAGTATCGTAATATGTCAATATTAATTTTGGAATATATTGCTACATTAAATTTCTCATATTGTCCAACCCAACTTGAAATAGAATAGAATAAAACATCCTAAATAAAATAGAACAGAATAAAACATTATAAATAGTATAGAACATAATAAAACATGATCATAAAAACACATATTTTTTTTACTTGTTTACTAAGAACTGGATCTTGAGTAGCAATAAAGTAATGTCTTAAATTTCCATTTTTCACCATCGAAAGAAGACATTCTGAAGCACTAATAGGATTTTTCTCATGACCACAAATTTGAGCTTTAAACTGTTTTACTATCAGCATTGCACCAAAGACTTGAGGTCCTAAATAAAATATTATTAATCTAAATTACTATGAATGTTATAATTAATAAACTATTAAATTATGACTTTGATTCTACAAAAATATGTGTAAAATGCAAATATTTTATATAAGACTTTTTGTTTTTATATCAGAATGTAATCAACATGGCCATTTAGAAATACAACATTATATTAAGAGATTACCTATGACTTTTCCATATTTTAATCAAAATAATTTTTATGTGAAAAGTATTTCTTTTTCCCCCAGCAGTAAGGAAAATGAGGCTGCATCCCAGTAAAATAGGTCAATATTGGGTATAACATGTTCTTGGTGAAAATAGCTAAATTATATTTCTATATTTTCCAGAAAAGTTTTTCTAATTTTTTTTTTCAATAATAATGTGATAAAATTTCTATATTCATTAACTTAATCAAAAAACTTCAAAACCACAAAGTTTGATCATTTAACAAAATTTCACTGAGTTATTAGTTTCTGCTTTTGTATTTTCCAGTTTTTGTAAATGATGTGGAGGAGGTAGTTTACATCCTTTTTAAATAACTGAATTAATATGTAAAGAATAGACAGTTAAAATGCTTTGGATCTAAATCTATCTCATCACATCTTTGTTACAAAGCAGAGAAGACCTAAAAAATGATTGAAGGTTTTATGAAGGGTCATTACGCATGGGTTTGATCCAAGATATATATTAGGCATGTGTCTCTCTTTATGACGTTAAATAAAAATGTATTTTTGTAGACTTATTTATGAGTCCTTAAGGGACCAATTTGGCAGTTTGGAGCAGTCAGGTGTGCTCAGTTTGAAGGGGTGAAGTTTTCCCTATGTTGCGGTTTGTTAGAAGGGGTGTGCCAAAGGAAGAGACAGTGAATTAAAAGGTATAGCTCTGCTGACTGGAGTGATAGAAGTAGAAGAAGATAAGAAATGAGATATATGAAAGCAAACAAATAAAATAAAAAAGAAAGTGAAGAAGGAGGAGGAGAAGGTGGGTGCAGTCCAGATTTTGTGAATCTTCTGTCCTACAGGGACACTACCTAAATGAACCTATGTCTCAACATTACAGCTGTATCCTAAGTCCTTGAATCCCCCTACCAGAGATGACACCGATATGTATACATTGGTAAACCAAAATAGTAGTAGATCTTAAAATTTGAATTTAGAATTAGGCCTTCTTTTCTTTTACAGATATATTAAAATATATTTAATTCTAATATAATTTACATAATTTTGAGAAGCAAATTATAAAATTGTAATTTTGCAATATATATATATATATATATATATATATATATATATATATATAGTGTATAAATAAATATTTTAATTTAAAACCAAATGAACTTTGTTACACATTCTTATTTAGTAAATGTATGCTTTAATAAAGCAGTAAATTAGATTTAGTAGCATGCAAATAGTCTGTAGTCTCTTAGGACTTGGGTTAGAGATCTTTCACTAAATATTAACATGACAAAACCAAATAATTCAGAACTATACTATCTCTACTTAAATATTTTTGATATTTAGAATGCTAAATAACAAACAGTTAATCTAATTTTAATTATTCAATATTCTTTACAACATTTCACAAATATATATATGAGATAACATTATAAGTATGAGATAACTTAGCCTAGATTTAACGAGTTCAAAGACCTTTCTAATTCATCTTTCCAAATTAATATTTTCCATTCAGAGTTCAAACAAGAGTTATTTATCATAGGAAAGAAAGTTGAATAATATTACTTGTATGTGTGCAATGTCTTCTATCCTATATTATGCTACCTTAAATAAAGTTCTAATACTTAAAAATTGACAGTGCTTTATACTTTGATAAGTCCCCACAGACTTAGCTAATTAGCTATAAATTGGCACCTTCAGTTATCCAATTTAATTATCAAACAGAGTTTAATTGAGATTGAGATGGATATCCATTTCATTTTATTCCTACTTTTCTAAATTAAAAGTCTATATGTACAGACAAATATAGACGCACACACACACACACACACAGACACACACATATAAATATATATATATATATATATATATATATATATATATATATATATATATATATATATATATATATATATATATATATATATATATATATATATATATATATATATCAAATTTTATAATTATATCAATTCTATTGATAATTTTACTAAAACTTCAATGTTAAAAATAATTGCCAGCATTAAGTTTACACAGTTTTTACACAGAGTATCAGAATCTGGTGATTAATGTCAAGAATTTGGCATACCCACTTTAACCATTTCATTTATTCCATGAATATCTAGCTCTATGAATTGTATATCATTAGTTCTACTTTGGTCACTAAGTTATTTTTGGGTCCAAACTGATAAAGTAGCTTAATAATGACTAAAAAATTATTTGTTTTTAATTCATTATAAAAGATTTCTTTATTTTTGACTTATATTCTATTTTTTGTTAGAAACTATATTTTAAGCAGTTTCTATAGAATATTTAGGATTTGTACAATCAAAACTAATGTAATATTTCACATTATATTAAAATAAATGACCTTTTTAAAAATATTATTAAATTTAGCATGTATTAATACAAATTACTTATAAATAAAATATTTAATTTTGTATTACTTTCACTAGTTTATTTTATTTATTTGAAATTCATTGATAAGCTATCTCCTCAAAAAATTTGCATTAAAACAGGAGCTCCTGATGCCACTTGGCAATGCTTGTCATTCGCTGATTGTTAAACTCTCTTTTGCACCTTAATTCCCTGTAGGCTGAAAAATTACACATTACAAAGTGAGATTTAATGATTATATGGAGAATTTAGATCAGCTGTCACAGAAGAGAGATTTGGAGAAAATAATCAATTATAGAAAATATACTAGGAAATCACAAACAACCAGCAATTTACTATGGGGACATAATTAATTATTTAGTGTTTGGTGTAAGCTCCTACATGATGGAAAAATTCTGTACAAAAGTCATACAAAACAATAAATGTTAAAAAAATATTTGTTTCTAAAAAATAAATGATTAATAATTTAAATATCTAAGTTTTTTTTTTATTGTTTAAAATATAAAGATTTGTTTCTAAAGGTTAAACATTCAATGAGATTTTCCAAAAAGTCCTTGCTGACTAGGATCATTGCAAGTCCAAATGGTATTGTTAAGTGTGTCGACTGTACATGCATGGCTGGTCTGGGAGAAGCTTGTAGTTATGTTGGTTATTTTTATAGCAGAAAAAAAAACAGTAACTTTTCTCTCTTTGTATTGATATAAGAACAAACATGAAATTTAATACTTTAATAATGATTAAATATAATAATCACTTACTCGAACATTTCAATAAAAAAATTGAATTAAAACCAAATAACTTCATTTTTTAAAAATTTCATCTGTAATTTATTTTAATAATGTTTTACATCTATTTATGTTTATAACATATTAAAAAAATTATTTTCAGATGCACTACTGTTTCATGTTGAAGAAATTGTCACAGAGAGAAATCAGTTAACTGTTACTGATAAATTTACATATTGGGACATTCCCAGCTTTAAAAATGCTATACCTGAAAACGAGGAAAATGCTAATTTTTCATTACCTCTTAAGAAAAGAAAAAATGATAGTACAAACTCAGAAACACCGAATTCCTTCTTTAAGTAAAGTTAAATTTGAAGATTTATTAATTCCCTGAAAGATGCAGGTTATGATGCTCCTATTTTAGGAGTTCAAAAAGAATAGCAGGTTAAAAATCAGTTCTACCTAGCAAAGATGATAATAGTATACCAAAACCATTAAAAAGTATTAAAGCAGCTACATTGAATGTTCCCCCAAGTGCTTGATTACTGCAAGGATTTGTTATATCAAAAAAAAATGTTTATACCAGAAAAAGCTAGATAAATTAAAATTAAGACAGTCAATGAAACTAAATGTAAAAAACGGTTTGAGTACAGGCAGAGTCACTGCATCTATTATGAAAGCAGTTTGCAATTAAGATGTTTTCCCTCCCTTTCAATAATCAAAAGAATGTGTTACTTATATAAACTTATGATACATGGAATTATTTGGGGTTGTACTCATGAATAAAGGGCTTATCAAATGTATTGAAAAAATGCAGAGCCACAATACTTTTATAAGTAAGAAATCAGGATTGTCCATCAACTAAGATTATCCATACATTGGAGTAACACCTGATGGGAGACATATCCTATGGTTATAGTGACAAAGACATTTTAGAAATCAAATGTCCTTATTGTGCTAAAGACTGCAGAATTCCTGATCTAACACAAATTAAATCTTGTTTGAAGATGGACAAAGCAGGAAATATAAATTTAGATATTCAACATTTTTATTTCTACCAAGTTGCAAACATTAATCTTTAATTTAAAACAGGATTTTTGTGATCTTGTAATATGGACTAAAAAAGATATACATATTGAAGGGATTTATACAAATGAAACTTTAAGTTGAAATTCATTGGGAGGCTAGCACAAGAAAAATTTGTTTTACTAACCAATGAATAGAATGGAACACTTCATGCAGAAGTGATTAAATGCATATATGAAGAGTAACAGAAATTTAATATGGAGTTTTGATTTAAAGCTTTACTAATAATGTTTCAGTATAATTCAGTCATTAGAAACATGGTAAACATAAATTATGTTTTAAATAATTGTTTGCTGGCTAGGTGATATCCACGATTCTGATATTTCTTGAAAAACATCATAATTTTGTAAATTTGAATAAAAATTTTTTAGTGATTTTTTTCTATAAAATAGTTATAACAATATATTCCACATTGAACCAATGAATGTGGTTTAATGAACCAGTAATATCCTAAAATTTGAATCCTTTAAGCGCAATTGGAAAATGCGTAAAGTTTTAAGTACATTAGCAAATGTTATGAACATTTAAGAAACAAACTCTCGATTTTTACCTAATACTTCTGCTTCTGATATTACGCATGCTGTAGTAAATAATTTCAATTCGGGATCATTTAAGTACTTTGGTAGCTGTTCTCTTAAATTTACTTTACTTTTTAAAGCCTCCTGAAAAAACGTTGCATCAACCAGAACTTGAAATGGCGTTCGAAATTGATAGTTATTTTTGTAGAAATTTAAAAATCTTCTAACTTGTTTTTGTCTTGATATCTTCATAATTAATAACTAATTTCCATCATATAAAGAATACTTCAATACCATCTGTACACACAAACAAAATGTATAGAGAGAGTTCGCATGACGTCAGGAGCAGCAAAAATTACAACTCCACTTATATAAAGTTTAATATAATTGATTGTCATATTTATATTTGTTATATAAGAGATTTTTTTCTTTAGTTTCAAGGTAGTAGTTTTGAAAGAAGCTTATTATGAATAAATCTTTATTTCTGCTGCAATTTATTTAAAAGATATACAGTAATTTTTGAAAAAAAATAATATTTTTAGCCAGTTATATGTGCTTATTCAGATGGCCCTTTTACTATCACTGATTGCACAGCCATTGCTATTTCTAATTCAAATGCACATTTCCTAGACAACAGCGAGCATTTTCTACCAGTTTCTGAGCTAATATGACTTGATTATTTAAGACAATTTTCTGTATACTTTCTATAAATGTGTGAATAAAGTATTAAATATATATGAATGGTGTCTTTAAAAATATCTGCATTGTGATTTCCAACAGTTCTCCGTTTTAAAGCATAAGTCTATGCAATAATAAACTTTTGACAATTAATTTTTAAGAATGCAACTGTATTCATAAAAACATTTGAAGAAATAATATATATTATATGAAAGAAATTTTAAATCATTTTTACTTTATCTATTTTTTTGCTTTTATTTAATTTTTCCTTGAAAGCAAATCCAATTGTAGCTTGTTTTTCCATTGTAATTACTAAAGTATTTTATACACTGTAATAGAAAAACTATATCAAAAACAGAAAATTATGTTCAATCTATAGATATTTATGACTTTAATAACATTCACAATGACTAACATGTAAAAACTCATCTGTGTTATGTAAAAATTTAGAAATTTCAAAACAATATATTATTTTCTAAATATTTTACATTAAGTAAATATTTATTGGATTAAACATCAATGATGTGCTGCAAGATTTCTGCTACTGGGTCTTCTCATTTAGACAATTTCATTTATTTAGTTTATATATATATGTTTCGTTCTATTGTATAAACATTAAAAAAAGTAAATTTGTTAATATAAGTAACATATTTTTTTTACTTCAAAGATTTGTATATTGAATAAACATGAGCTATAAAAAGAAGTGGATGCAGTACTTAATTTGGTGCCTCTTATTAAAAGGATACAATTAGGAAACAAATATTTCAAATTATTATTTCCTTTATAAAATAAATAGTACATTAATAATAATAATAAAAATTATAAGATTTGACATACATGTCTAGTACTTTGTTTTATAACGCTTTGTTTTATAATGCTCCATTCTTTTAGTTTAGGGGAAGTATGCAGCCATGTTGTGGCAGTGATGTATACTGTGCAGTTTGCTGTACAATCTAAAGTTACTGGTGATCCAACTGAAAAATGTTGTGAATGGAATAATAGTTCCAGAAACAAAGTAAACATCTTTCAAAAGCTTTTATTCAATTACATAAATATTTGTTTCACCAAAAATTACATATATTATTACATCCATTATTAATGCTAAATGATTGTGCTTGGTGACAATTTTATTTGGCATATGGAAGAGTAAATTTGGCAATTAAAATATTTCAATGTATTTTATTATGTAATCCATTTCAATGAACTTTATCATTTACTTATATACTTCTTTAGGTAAAAACTGCTCCACTCTCAGATGTGAGTTTTAAAAAAATAAAACTAGAAGGTGGAAAATATAACAGAAACTCAGAGATGGTGCCTACACTTAATGAGAAGCATCCACCTATAAATGTTCAACAATTGGCAGGATTCCGGAAGATTATTCCTAATGCTGCCATATGGACATCGTGGACAGACGACTCAGGCACCGACTCAGGTGAAGAAGAGTGTTTAGCAATGCCACCCAGCATGATTGAAATTTTCCAAGCGCATGAAATTACGGACCTTTATTCCCTAGCACAACATTTTGATGAAACCAAAATAAAAAATTTGGAAGTGCAAACCAGGAGCCAAAGGAGTCTTCTGTGGAAGGAGCACAGGAGAGGAAGACTAACGGCTTCAAACTTTGGGAAAATTTTAAGACGCAAAAGTCTTACTCCCCAGTTTCTCCAGACATTTATAAATTTTCCTGAAGAAATTAATGTAAAACAAATTGTCTGGGGGAGAAAAAATGAAGTAAAAGCATTTCAGGCATATTATGGAACAGAGAAAATGAAGCATCAGAGTTTCTCTGTGCGAAAAGCTGGGATTTATATATCTCACACAGACCCATACTTAGGATGTTCTCCTGATGGGGTAATTTCATGCTCATGCTGTGAGGGTTTTGGTGTTCTTGAAATTAAGTGCCCGTTTAAATTCAAAAATGTAGACCCAAAACAAATCGCAGCACGAGATGAAATGTTTTGTTTAGATGTTGATGGTTCGCTCAAAGAAAACCATGAATATTATGCACAGGTTCAAGGCCAAATGGCTGTTACCAAAGCCAAGTACTGTGACTTTTTAATATACACAACAATAGACATTTATGTTTGTAGAGTAAGATTTGATGAAGTTTTTTGGAAAAGTAAAAAGCCAGTCTTGAAAGCTTTTTTCTTTGATAATATTGACCCAGCTCTAAAAAAATTAAAATAAATATTAAAATAATAAATTATATAAAATATTGCATTTAATATATTATCATGGTTGAGCGCACATAGGGAACTTCCCCCTAAGGCCCCGCCCATGCCCTATTTTTAGTCCGTAGACTGGGGCTAGGAGTTAGTTCCCCTTTAATTCTAAATTTTTTTTCCATTTTGAATTTTTTATTTTTATTTTTCTGAGGAAGTTACAGGCTGTGTTTGTAGCACTACAGTCTACTTTTTTGAACACAAGAGCTAATGAGACTGGAACCTACTGCTTAAAGTTGCTTCGCTATTTTGATCTTTTGCTAAATTATTACTTCAAATTTTACATGCTTTTTCATTTATATTATCAAGATTCTTTTTTTTCTAAATGTTATTTCAAATCACAGTTGAAGAATACTCATGGTTTACTTTGAAGAAACTATCAATGTCTAAAGCTGCCCTATTGGTGAATTCATTCTAAGTCTGATGCTTCTTTCAATCATTTAATAATGATCAACAATGTCAAGTTTTTCACTTCTTTATCTTCTTAGGAAGTTACAGGTTGTATTTGTAACACTACAGTCTACTTTTCTGAACACAAGGTCTAACAAGACTGGAACCTACTGCTTAAAGTTGTTTCACTATTTTGATCTTTTACTAAATTATTACTTCAAATTTTACATGCTTTTTCATTTATATTATCAAGATTTTTTTTTTTCTAAATGTTATTTCAAATCACAGTTAAAGAATACTCATGGTTTACTTTGAAGAAATCTGTTTTTTGCCAATAAAATTTTTCTTTGTTTCTTTGAATGTTTAATATTTTATCAAATTTTTCATTCATTGCCTTAAATAAAGATAAAACATCCCAACTGGTAATTTTTTTTACAGGGTGAAGTTGTCAGCTCAGCCTAGGAAAACAAGGTATTTCTCTTTGTCTGGTGTCTCCCCTTCGAACTGTCTGGCTTGGGTGACCCTGCCAGTAGCTAAGCTACCGTCGGCATAGCTCTCCAGATCATCAACACACTCAAACCACAGCACCACGATAAGGTGGAAAGACCGTTCACTGTAGATAATTTAAAAAGTTAAAATTAAGTAAAATTAAGTTGATAAGTTAAATTAAGTTGATAAGTTAAATTAAGCTGATAAGTTAAATTAAGCTGATAAGTGAAATTAAAATAATTATTTTACAATGGGAGGTTCCATATTACATAATGTAGCACATATTCTCAATATGCAATCAAAAGAGCGTACAAATGTAATATGGATAGGATTTTTTAATATATGGAAACGCTTTAAATGCTTAATTGCAAGTTCCACATGTATCCTCACATTTGAAACCTTTTTTGAATAAAAAATTCCTCTTTTGAGAGCTGTTTTTTTACCTCGGGTATATGAGGGTACATTTAAAGTGGCTCCTTTGGCCAGAAAAAATTCTTCCAAATTGAAGCCTCTGTCAGCAAGTATGACATTGCCTTCCTTCACTAAATCCATGAAGCCAGACTGCAATGTGATTTCTTTATCTCATACTTGTCCTCCCCATCCCTTGGACAGATAACAAATTTGCCCGTTGGGTGTAATTGCTACAAGCACTTTCAAAGTATAATTATTTTTATAATTCTAAAATGTTTGAGACTGAGCTAGTTGAGGGTTTGGACGCTGCATAAGAAATTCAGTACAATCTATAATGCATGTAGCATTTCTAAATTCACTGTGCTTCAGGGATTCTGGGCAATATTTCCTGA
>JAGEOH010001081.1:0-25000 GCA_032207245.1 Pardosa pseudoannulata
ATCAATCTTTTACCTCTATATATGTGCATGTGTGTGTGTGTATATATATATATATATATATATATATATATATATATATATATATATATATATATATGAAGATAATCAGAAAGTTACTGTCTTTCTCATCATTTTCCTTTTTGGCTGCCTCCATATCAGTTGATTCATGTGACATTTGCTTCAAGATTAAAAAAAAAAAAAAATGCTTTGTGAAGTGGCATATAAAACATCTAGAACGGCTGTAGTTATAATATAACAAAGCCATAATTGTGTGAACTATGGAAAGCAACTGTGTTTTCTAGAGTTTGTGTCTAGAAAATCTGCAATTTTTTTTCAATGAGAAATAGTTACTACTATGATTATAATGTGGGGCTCTTAAGTTTTTCATACCCATATCGTTAGGAGGAGAAACATTCATGTTTTTCAACATGTCCTTTTTTTTATGAATGTCTGCTAAATGTAAATGCATGTAGGAATATGTGAGGGGGTGTCCACTAGATTAGCATTGTATAAATATTTAGAAGTTCACTTTTAATATAATATTAATTTAAACTAGTAACACATGCTTTTCAAAAAATTTTACATAGATTAATACATGATATTCAGTTATTTCTTTCCTAAGACTTCAAGTTGAAGGGTAAACTTATCCTCCTCAGTTGTATATAGTTGTCCAGCAGAAAGGGGTTGGACAAAAAAATTTGTTTTTAAAAAGTATAAGTGAACATTTCATATAGGGAGGAGAGAGATAATGAATATAAAAATAATGAAGTTTTTAATGATATAAAAATATTTTTAACTCATAAAAGAGGTTAAATTTTACTTTGAAACAAAAAATTAAAAGATAATTTAAATTACTTTAAATTAAAACAAGCATTTAATTTTTTTCCTCGTGGGTATTAAATGTACTATTTTCTATGTGTGAGGAAACACTATCAATAATTTTATTGGAAAGCTGGAGATGGTGAGTGCAAAATCTCTGAAATCCTGTATTTCAGTGAAATAAAACATCCCAAATTTTTTAAATTTGGTAAAAAATTATTTGTATTATTACTATAATTATCCTTAAAACATTTAACTTTTTAACATTATTTCAGCTTTGTTCAAATCAGAGATATGTATTACATTTAACTTAATGCACTTACAGGTATTAGAATTGGCTGGAGATGCTAGCAAAGGGATGAAAGTAAAGAGAATAACTCCAAGACATTTACATATTGCTATTCGTGGAGACGAAGAACTTGATTCACTTATCAAAGCAACCATAGCTGGTGGTGGTGTTATACCTCATATTCATAAATCACTTATTGCCAAAAAGGGAACTGCAAATAACACTAAATAAATTCTTCATGCTTGTTTCATATACATCCACATTGAATAACCATGTAATCAAATTTTTATTTGTTTGTTTATTGTATGATTACTTGACTTTCTGTAAAATTAAGAAAAAAAAAACTTAAATAAAATTGAATCTAGAATTGTACTTTTGTAATACTTATTTTATTCTCTCCCCATCCCTTATTATTTTTTAAGCTATGCTGATAATTTTGCTTTAATTGCAATCTGGCAATACAAGTAAAGTTTTCAATTGGTATGCAATGATCTGTTACAATGTTATCTAAACTTTACCTCAGAATCTATTAAATTGTAGTATAGAAAAGTGAAATCGAGAGGCATTTATATATATATATATATATATATATATATATATATATATATATATATATATATATATATATCTAATATCACTATTTTGTTATGCAATTTTTTTAACTTGTAAGCTACCTCCTAGTTATTATATCTGGGTAAAAGCCAGATCACACTGAATCTACTAGAATAGGTTTCTCTTTGTATGTGGTACATGGAAATCTGAGATACTGAAGAAAATTTTTGTAGGGTATGGTTTTGGTAGAGGTTTGCCCCTAAAGAAATCATTGGTAATTATAAAAGGGAAACTCAAGGGTTGAACAATATGGAAATTGTAACATATAAATGCCTCAAATTTCATTAATACATGAAATATTTACAGTCACAAAATAATTAACGTTACAGTAGGGACTAAAAGCAAGGGGAAACATTTATTAGAAATAAACGACAGAGAATTGATAAAATAATGGTATCAAGCAATAGCTGTTTTGTATGAATTTATGCCAAATATTAAATTCATTGTAGGGAAAATTTTATTGTTTACATTCTGAATGTTAATAAAACAATTTCTTTTTAGGATGGCTTGTTGCATAATGGGAATTGCACTTATGACTAAATAGGAGCTGGTCAGAATATTTATCAACTAAAAATCACTACATTTATGCAGGATATTGCAGTTATGAAAATTGACTTGTTACTAAAAGTTAAAGACTGAAATCTTATCCAAAAGTTTTTAACCTTCCAAGTGGTACATGCATAGTTTTCCTGCCACCATATGTTGTATCCAAATGCTTATGCACATACAATTTTCAACCTTAAAAACTGTCTGAAAATGCAAGAAACTTTTTTTCTCATTGCTATTCCCCCGATATCCTTTGATAAGAGTGTCCAGCTGATTGTTCAGCAACTGCAACCTCTCTTTGATATTTATATATGAATACACCACTGTCGCCTAAGATACAAAGTAACTGATAGCTTTTCATGCCTTTGTAAATATATTTCTAAATGTTCAGACTGTGGTTGATGTATCACTTGAACTGTAACACAATATTTAGGATCATGTTTCATGAATGTCTCAAAGAATAATTGCATCTCTGCTTCTAGAAATCATTAGTTCTGATAGGATGATACTTGAAACTAGAGGAACCTTATATGTATCAAAACATTAACAATTTTGAATTAATTCTGAGAGTACATGCATAAAATACTGCTTAATGAATGTTTAAAAATATATTTTTCTTTTGAAAGTACAAATTAATGATTACAAAGTTTTTGCAACTTTTTGGGATTGGTTGAAAATAATACATTTTTACACGACTATGGACTGTTAGTCATATTGTAAATTTTTCTTTCGATAATTTTAGTACTGATGTCTCAAATTTTTTATATATGAAAGAATTATTGAATTAAAACTTTGGTTAAATTATGAAATTTTCCTTTCATTCCAAAACGAGAACATTAGTTGGTTAGGTTTGTATCTCTACAGTCTTTTTAATACAACAGCTAATTAAACTGGGTTCATTTATATCCATGTTAGCAGCAGAATTTAAACCTTCAGCTTCTAGCACCCAATGACAACTCACTATTCAGTGGAATAGCATAGAAGGGGTAGAGTAATACACCCATCCTGAGTAACATTTTGCCAGTGATAAAATCCCAACAGTTGTATATAACATGCAAATTATTAAAATATTCTCACATTATTCAACGGTATAACTTTATTAATTTTATAATTAATTCCTATCTTCAATGTTCTAGCAACAATTTTGTATATAATCTACAAATCCTTGCAGACAAAATCATTTAATTGAGGCTAAAGAGCACTTTAATTCTTAATTATGTGAAATTGACTTTCAGAATAGATGTTCAGCTAGCCAAGTTCTTGATAATTGTCCCTAAATGAGAAAAATTTATAAATTGATTTGTTTTCAGCAGGTAATTAATAATATAATCATGAAAAATAGAACAAGTTATCAGTTTTTTGTTAGCCATATGAATAAGTCTTAAAAAATCTTCAATCTGCTCACTATAGATGTTTAATAGCTGTTCAGCAACTTTAAGCAGTAGGTCATTGTTAGCCTTAGTATAGCAAAACAGTAAACTGATCTAAACCTGAAAACCTTTAGTTTTCTGAAACTACTATTTACTATCATCTACAGAGCTGTTTCTTGGCTGTTACCATCTGCATGCAATAATTTTTATGTTCAATCAATTCTAAATTTGGCTCATTTATATATGCTTAATAGTACCAAACATTAAGGAAACACTCATCTTAATTTAATAATCTTATAACAGGGGATATTCGGCCAAGGAACCACAGTCTATACTCCATTATATGAATTAATAGTAATTACCGATTTAATATCATTAGTCTATTTTTGTTATTAATGTTGCTAATACTATCATGTGACATTTTTTTTTTGTTACACGAGAATTAGTACAATTGTGGTCATGTATGTAAAGCTGATTATACCAAACATTCCTGACACATGGAGAAAATGTTTTTAAAAATATTGTTTTTATTTAAACCAATTATTGGTCAAATATATTGTAATGACATATTATGACATTAACTTATTGGGTAAAGCAGTCACTACAGAAGTACTATGCCACAATGAGGGCTAATTAGATTAGGACCTACTTCTTAGCTTATTTTGAGCGATTCCATGCCAAAAGTGGGACTCAAACCCATAATAAAACATGCTGCTCTACCTGATATGTTATCCAGTATAAAGAAAGAAGGAATGAAGGTTTAAATATTAGGTCTGGCTCTACGAATTTTGTCATCCTATACAAAAATGTAAATATCATACCACACCTCATGTTAAAAATTATTAAAATAGATACACTTTACGTAAATATATAACTATTAAACTTGGACATTTTTTGCTTAAAGAAAAAAAAAAGCATAGAGAGAAAATTTTTTATTTATAATCCTAAAATAAATAAAAATAATCATCTTCAAATCTCCATATGCCTAACATCTATAGATGTTGAGATATTTCATTTTCCTGAGAAATGTATATAATATATAGACATAGGTTGATATTTAATTAAACATAATGTTCTCTCGTGCTTATTATCTTCAGAATTAAGGATTATAAATATTTATTTATAGCTTTTGAATAAAAACTGGAAACTTCGGTTTATTTGGTGTTTAATTTTATTCAATCAATATTTTTCTAATGCTCGCAACCCAGGAGAAATAACTTGGGTGTTCTACCCCCAGAATAAGCCCTGTATTTATATTGTATAATTTTGGAGGTCTTAATTGTCAACTACAATTTTTTTCAGTTAGATTCTAAAATAAAAAAATAATTAGAATCTTTTCGTAATACTTAAATATTAAAAACATTTGAATGGTTACCATATCCCCTTCAATCATGTCCTACACACATAAAATTAGTATCTGAGAATATTCATTGTTTACTTCATTCTTCAATATATTGTTTTTAGCTTACAAAAACTCTAAACTAGGAAGCCATAATTACAAAAGGGTTTTCAAAAACTTACCAGATTTTTTCCTATTAATCTCAGTGAGAAAACAATGGCGTTTGGAGCAAACCAACATCCCCTATGAAGGAGTCTTACTAGGAGAATATAAAAATATATAACAGGAAGTAGAAGTAATTGTCTATGGAGAATAAGAAGGGTGTGTTTCACTTATAGCATCATAGCAAAGGGGGGGAAGAAAAATACAGGGAATGCTTTGAAGGTAACATGATAGATCACTAATACACACATTTTCTTCCCTTTTGTCTTACACTCAGAGGGTTAAATGAAATTCTATCTCTTTTAAAGATTTTAGTGGTAACAAAACAACAAAAAACAGCAAGAAGGGTTAAATGAGCAAGATTTGGGAGGACATTTATCAAACTGTAAATAATACTCTGAAATTTAAAAATGTGGTCACAATATACTTTATTATTTTACACAAGAATTTACCTTTTTCCTAAACAAAATTGGAACCAATCTCAGTCCATTAGATAAGATTAGTTCTTACCATCATTTAAGTAAATGGCAATCATTTTTGAAAGATTACATAAAAGATGACACGAGTTACTTTAGAAATATTAGAGAATTGACAGGACCACTGTCTAAATATTTATAACTATCTCAGAAGTAATTTTTCTTTTGTCCTGTCTTGTTTTTTTAGTTTATTAAACCTGTAAAATTTATTCTCTGATAAGTGTAGGGTCTGCATACCCTTATAAACTGAAAATATAGTCTCTTATTATTTCAGTTCATCAGCAGGTTCTGTGACACTTGATCCATTTGGTTGGCACTGCTGTTAGATATATGGGGTTTATCTTAACCTGCCCTTCCTTTGATCATGAATGTTGCTAGTTTGTGTATGTATTTCTCCCTCCTCAAAGAAAAAAAAGTCTTGAAAATTTGAGTAGAATTTTACAAAATGTTGGAAATATTGAAATTTCAACAGTTTGTCTGCAATCAATCATTCTATGAGCTATTTAGTTATGTAAGCAAAGAATATTTGTCCCTCATGGTTGAAATATAGCAAACCACTTGAAGTATCTTTGTAATTGTGATGTTAAAGTATACGTAACAGATATGACATATTTAAATTCTTTATAAAAGATTACATGTACTTAATTGCAATCTTTTCTTGTTGTGTACTACTTTTCCTTTTTTTTTCTTATATAAATCAGCAAAACACAGTTTGCTGTTATAAAGAAGATTATGCTAAAACTAAAAATAAATTTTAAAAAATGCAAATACAATTTATGTAAAATTCTCTTGGTCATATTTCATACAAAAATTAAACTTTTAATTTGAGCACATTTTTTATTGTACAAGAAATTTGAAATTTAAAACTTGAAATTGGGAATCTAGCTGCTATATTATTACCTAATTAAACAAAAAATGAGTAAAGCCATGAGTAAGGTGTTTCTCTTTGTCCGGTGTCTCCCCTTCGACCTGTCCGGCTTGGGTGACCCTGCCAGTAGCTGAGCTACCACCGGCATAGTTCTCCGGATCATCAACACACTCAAACCACAGCACCACGATAAGGTGGAAACACCGTTCGCTGTAGATAATTTAAATAGTTAAAATTAAGTAAAATTAAGTTGATAAGTGAAGTTGATAAGTTAAATTAAAGTGATAAGTAAAATTAAAGTGATAAGTTAAATTAAGCTGATAAGTGAAATTAAAATAATTATTTTACAATGGGAGGTTCCATATTACATAATGTAGCACATATTCTCAATATGCAATCAAAATAGCATACAAATGTAATATGGATAGGATTTTTTAATATATGGAAACGCTTTAAATGCTTAATTGCACGTTCCACATGTATCCTCACATTTGAAACCTTTTTTGAATAAAAAATTTCCTCTTTTGAGAGCTGTTTTTTTACCTCGGGTATATTAGGGTACATTTAAAGTGGCTCCTTTGGCCAGAAAAAATTCTTCCAAATTGAAGCCTCTGTCAGCAAGTATGACATTGCCTTCCTTCACTAAATCCATGAAGCCAGACTGCAATGTGATTTCTTTATCTGATACTCGTCTTCCCCATCCCTTGGACAGATAACAAATTTGCCCGGTGGGTGTAATTGCTACAAGCACTTTCAGTTTGGACGCTGCATAAGAAATTCAGTACAATCTATAATGCATGTAGCATTTCTAAATTCACTGTGCTTCAGGGATTCTGGGCAATATTTCCTGATTGCCTTTGAGTTTGGCCAGTGAATAAATGCGTAACTCAACTAACTGGAAAGTATTGGGAACCACTTTTCATATACCCTGAGGATTGTTATCCTGGACACATTGAATCGGTAGGCAATATCTGTGCTTAGCAAATTCAATTTCAGCTTCATAAGTACAGTTATGAACTGAGCTTCTATGCTATGCGAGTCAGTATCTTTGAAGTCATCACGAATCACCTGAATAATATGATGGAAAAGCTCTTTTGACTTCAGCCCTGTATATAACAACAGCCTCTTTGGATCTTCAAAAATAGAAGTTGTTGGGTTGAGCTTTGTAACTGACTCTTTCAGTGCTATTTTTTCAGCTCTCAAAAAATTCATCTCTTTTTCAAATTGTTGAATAGTTGTTTTGAGTCTCCCATTTTCCATCTGCAGTGCTTGTATCTGTTGTTCAAGGACTTGAATTTTTTCCTTCAAATCCTCATCAATGGGTACATCATGAGGTGGCTGGGGAAGTTCCGATTCAGAAATAACATCTGTAGATGCTTGAGAAGAATGGCTTTCCAAGATCACGGTGGTTGATGCTATGAAAGATATGAATGACAAAAAATTACAAGAAGATAATTTGTAAACTATACTGATATGAAGTGTATCATATAGTGAGTGCTAAAAATGAAGGTGAAAGAAGGTTGAAATTTTTCAATTCATAAATAAAACCTGTATTAGCTCAAGCTATACATTTAATAGCAACTAAATATTCATTGAAACTTGAAAACTTGATCATATTTTTGGCATAAATATATTGAACGAGTGTTATAAAAATCAAACACACAAAATAGAAAAACTCTCTCTCTCTCTCTCTCTCTCTCTCTCTCTCTCTCTATATATATATATATATATATATATATATATTATATATATATATATATATATATATATATATATATATATATATATATATATATGTATATATATATATGTATATAAAGCCTATTGAAATTTTAAGATTTTGAATTATATTACACACATATATGCATTAAATTATTGCAAATCTTGATAACAACACAAACAAGAAAGAAAGATATTTAGCTATCTTACTCTTTTGACTTTCTTTACGACCATGACGTCTTTGCATCAATCTCTTCATTCTTTCCTCATACACACAACAGCACTTTTTTGGGGAGGATTGAATTTGAATACATTGGGAATATAATCAGGATGGTTTTTGTCAAGACATGGTTTACCTGCATTATACATACATAATGAAAAAAAAGAAAAAAAACAGGAATGACTAAACATTTCAAAACAGCACAGCATCAAATAAAAGTACAATTTCTGGTGGCAATACAGAACTATGATACTAAGTTCATCTCTGTATAATGTAAAAGTTTAAATATATATATTAATTTGTTCTAATAATTAATTATATTCATTTCATTGAACTAAATGAAATTTTCATACAATGAAGAAAGGGAAGGGGAATGAAACATCAGAAACTGGCCACATTAAACTATTACATTAAACTATTACATAAATAAGTATTTAATAAAAATGTGAAAACATGATCATTTTAAGGACAAAAAATAATTACAATTATAGGTACAGTGTAATGTAAATGTTTAAAAATATATATTAATTTGTTCGGATAATTAATTATATCATTACATTGAACTAAATGAAATTTTCATACTATGAAGAAAGGATAGGGGAATGAAACATCAGAAACTGGCCAAGTAATTCAAAATAGATTTTTTAGCCCTTCTAATAAGCTTCTGATGTTGATAGAAGATAAAACGAGCAAACAGCAAATTATTGAGATACATCAGCCTGTGTACATGTCACTCTGGCTATTATAATCAAAGTTATCAGAAATATACATGTACATATCACTGGCTTTTCTATGAAGCTTTAAATTTCAATGTCTTTGAAATATTAGTTGCAAACTAGTAATGGATGCAGAAACATGGTACTAATGAAGTTCTATTTTTTATCCAAATTATCGTATGTATGTATCAGTATATATTGAGTACCAAACACCTTGACTGAGACATGATAATCTTCAAAACTAGATTTTCTGTCTTGAGTTTATAGTAAGTATGCAAGTAAATACATCAAACAAATACAGTAGCTAGAAGTATTGCTTTATATTGATTTATGTAGAATATTCGGGATGTCTTTTTGGTGATCCACTCTATTGTACACTGAGAAAAAACTGTATCTCTAGTGCTGATATATCAGCAAAGCAGAATTTTATTATTGTTATCATGATTCTTAAATAGCTATATTTGATAAATAATATATTTGATAATAGCTGTATTGATACATAATACAGTCATAGTTTCAAGTTTTCAGAGTAAACTGTCAATTTACTTTAATCTCTTATGAAATATAAGTTTTATAATTTATCATCATTCTGGATACAGATATCAATTGTATCAATAATAATTTGGGAATATATCACAATATTAAATTTCTGATATCATCCAGCCCTAGTGAGCATCCCTTTGATCCCCTCCCTTATGGTGCACCAATTTATAATGAATTCACATATAATTGATCCCACTACTAGCATGGATATTTTATTATTCAATAAACAAGAATTTATAAAACCTAATCTAAATTAAAAAAAATTATTTATATGTTTAAAATTTATTATTTAAGCCCTTTTTGGATTTTTAATACAACTTATTTATTTTAAAAACATATATTTTTATTTTTTCCAAAAATTTTTTATTTTTTCGATCTTGTTGACTATTATTCTACATTTTTGGCTATTTTCGTACGGATGTCAGTGGCCACAAAAATATTTTGTTTTACTATCCCTAAACTCTATACTCTCTAGTTTTGTGAAAAGTTGAAATTTTGGTGAACAGGCTGTTCCACAAAAAAAGAGAAAAAAAATTAAAATGCCAAATCCTTTGTCTTGCTAGAAGAAAAAAATCAAACCTACTTTACCTGTTGAAAAAGTGAGTAAACGCAAACTTCACAAAAGGATAAAAAACGAAGTTGTAAATAGTTCTTAGTAAAAAAATTCTTTTTTGCTATCTTGTTGTATTATTGAAATTGACTCATTGTCCAGAACCAGGAAATATGAGAGATTTTGATAATTCAAGAAATATTAGGAAAGTTGTGTAAAATAGAATTAGGGAATACACCATACTTTATTGGGTATTAATACCCAATAATAGTCGTTATAATCAGATATTACTGTACTTCTTATAATAATTAAATTAGGGTTTAATTCCTTTTTCTAAATATATTCTATAGTTTCAGTGCCATAGCATATTATGATATAGAGAGGCAACCACATTAAGATGCACCAAAAAGAGAGTGGTATATAAGCATAGATATCATAGCACTTATTTAGGAGGCTTTTTAAAGATTTGCATTATACTGAGAAGATCTGCTTCACTGCCTTCTATATTTCATTAAAATGTGTAAAAATATTTTTGATGATCATAGAAAATGCTATGGTCCAAAATAGCATTGCTTAAAACTCAATTTTGTAAATATTTTTTACTAATTAAAAAAAATTATTTAATATTCATAAAGAATCAAAATAGCTCTATTTTTTTTACTTATTATGATTCTCAGCCTAAATGACTGAATGAATGCAAAATAGGTAGGTGCTGCACTCCATTTTCAGAATGAAGGTTCAAATCCAGCTGCTGGTAGGATCATTTGGGCAGAATATCTTGGGATGCATACAGCATTTCAGTATTGTCTTTAAGTTGTTGGTTTCAGTCTTTATTTCTTGTAACAAAATGACAATGGTGTTCTAAACCAAAAACAAGCAAATTAAAGTAAATATGACAAGTAATTGGATCAAGATTTGTGTTTATAAGTATTTAAAAAAAGATAAGAGTTTATAATCATAAAAGCTGCCAAAATCATAGTCTAATTTGATATGTTTGCTCAAAATGTATTAGAATTGTTATGGTTTACTAAGAGCTTAATAACATTTTATTGTAATAAATAATTGTTTATATTTCATATTAATTACTAATGTTTTGTATTAATTACTAATGTTAATAATTTATTTCTTCTCTATTGTACTGATGATTTTTTCACCTTTTTTTTTAAATAAATCCTTTTTTTTCATGTCTTGCTGCCCTAAAAAATAATACCAAACAAAAAAAGTAATAATAATTTATATTTTCTTTTAAATGGCATCAATTCCTTCACACACACACACACACACACACACACACACACACACACACACACACACATATATATATATATATATATATATATATATATATATATGTGTGTGTGTGTGTGTGTGTGGAAAATCAGGCAGTCTAACAATATAATAAAAAGAAGTAATCTAATAAAAGACTGAGGGAGTGGATCCCTATTAATGTGTATATATATATATATATATATATATATATATATATATATATATATATATATATATATATATATATATATATATATATATATATATATGAATAAGTTTTTTGAATGTTAAATACATTAATAAATTAGTTTACTGATACAGCTGTTTGATTTTTTTATTTAGACTGAGTATGACCCTATGAATTTACATTGTTTCAATTAAATTCACTATATACCTTTAAGATATTAGATGTAGAACACGATGAGCGAAAACAGAAACGTTTGTGTTTTCAATGCCAAATTCTTGCAAAAATGTCCAAAGAAATCAATGTCTATTTATCCAAACAAACGTTTACCAGGTGATATAGGGTCTAATTTATCTTTAGCTTTACCACTAGATCAGCACTTGTACTAGGGCGTGGCAAATATGGCATTTGAAACCCTATCACATTACTGTGATGGAATGGAGTCCAAAAGAGGACGATTCGCCCCGAGTAGGAATAGAGGAAAATTGCTAAAATTGATGTGTAAAATTATATTAAAACGTTTTTTTCTTATATTTTAACAATACATATTTTTGGTAGTTGCTTTGATTTTTTATAACACAAGAAGCTAAAGGTCTTTAACTTACATCATGAAACAGTCGTCAAAACACTGTTATAAGACTATGCGGCTCCCAAATACGCTGGTTGCTTTTAAAAGTAATGGACTGACATTATATGTTTATGTGGTTTGTAACTTATGATTTTCAATTGTGGTGTGAGCCCCGGATAAGTAATACAGTTGATTCTTGAGAAATGGCGTTGAAAGATTCAACTTCATTCTGCTTTGATGAGGACTAGGATTGGTTTCGGAAGTTAACTGTTCGTTTAAATATTCAGCCAATGAAAGAACTATAGACTTAACATTACAATCCCAAATTTCCCTATCATGTACATTGACACATTTACGAGAATTACTCTGAAACTTAAAATTGTAGCCATAAAACGCGAGTTAGCTGTTATATGAGGACTATCCAAAAAATAGTTTTACTTTTGAAAGGATACAATTCGATTTTAAATAGCAATTGAAAACACGATAACGACACAGCAGTTCCCTTAAATCACGACGATGTTTTTGGCACCAAAACACAAGGCAGATTTAAACAGCGATTTTTAATTTTCGATTCGAGCGCACGTGGCGGCTTATCTCTCTCGTGCTTTTCTGGTGTTTTCACGGCTTTTTGATATCTTTTTTTAGTTTGTTTCTTCTCTGTTTGCCTTGGTTTTGCTTTCTGCTGTGTTTTCTTCTTACTTTTCTTCCTTCTACCTGCGTTTATGAGGTAAGTGGGTTTGTTTATTTTCTGTATGGAAGTGTCGTCTGATGACGACAACTTCTGGTCGGCGAATTTCCAGCCGCTTAATTTTTTGAATGAGGCTTTCGCTCAGGGAGTGGGGCTCTTACTATCTTCCTTGAAAACCGTGAAGAGACTAACCCCAATTTTCACCCAACAAATTAAAAGATGAACTTGTACGCCTCGTGGGCTTACAAGCTCAACATAAGCTCACATAAAGCTCAACTTTTTAAAAGCAACAAGAAATGGAAAAATAGTATGCGTGACTGACGACAACACCACTTCCATCCAGCTACTAAATATAAAAAGTTTACTTTCGGTACCAATCCTATTCCGCTTAATCCCAGACACTCTCACTACCAAATTTCTTCTATATGACGTTCCGCATAATGTAACTTGCAGCGAGGTGGCCGAAGAAATTATGGCAACCGGCGTACCAGTTTTTGAAGTGCGTCGGTTCCAAAAGCTGATTGAAGACAAACGTGTACCATTAAAAACTATCTTAGTGACAAAAATCGGGCAAAACCTTCCCGATAAAATTATTTTGAGGTTCGAAGAAATAAGAATAAGACCATTTATAGACAGACCTTGCCAATGCAATAACTGCTACCAATTCTCGCACTCAACTAGGGCATGCAAAAATGTCGCGTGTGCATTAAGTGCGGAGAAGGTCATTCGGCTCAACAGTGCCAGTCTGATTATGTGAAATGTAGTAACTGTGGCGAAAGTCATGAAGCTAATTACAAGAATTGTAACGCTTATATCCGGGAAGCAGAAATAAATAAATTCAAATGTTTGAATCACTTAATAATTACTGAAGCTAGGAGGCGTTATGCACAAAATAATAAATTACAAAAACAGTATCCTACGCAGAGACGGTGGCTCCCAAGCCAAGGGAAAACGACAATTATTTACAAGAAGTTACTACGAATATTTAAAAAATACTGGAAAAGTTTGAGGTATTACCCCAAAGTTTTTTAAACACTCAAGTTGAAACGTTCAATAAAGTCATTGAAATAATGACATCATCATTCACTAATATATTACAAAAGTTTTTCCCTGCGGCACCACAGAGTGCTACTCAAAAAACTGAAAAAAGAATGTTTTGCCTTCTTCCCCCTTATCCCCCTCTGATGGGGATTTTGGGTTGATGGAATACTCTGGTCTTAGTTCCCAAGGTAGCCCTTGCCCTACCATGGTCCCTTCTCCTCTTTTGAGTGTGCCAGCCCGGACGGGCCCTCCTCTTAGGGGGTGGGTGTTTCGGTTTTTGTTTTTGATGGCAGGTTTTTCTGTTGTGTCGTGGAACGTTCGTGGTCTTCGAGCCAGGGCCGCTTGGCTTAAATGCTCTGTTTTTTCTTCTGTTTCTGTTCTGCTTGCTCAGGAAACTTATCTTACCACGGATCTTCATTTTTCCTTTGACCAAAAGGTTCTGTATCGTAAGGATCATCTGGAGGGCGGTGGAGGCGGCGTCCTCACCGCAGTTCAGCGCTGTTCCAGCTCGTTAGGTCTCTCTCTGCCTATTCACTATTGAACACGTGGCTGTCAAATTTTGGATTAATAATACTCCGCTTACTATTATTAATATCTATAGTCCAAGGTGCAGCTTTGATCTTAGTTACTTCAGTTCCCTGCTTGATAATATTGAACCACCGTTTATTATTATGGGTGACCTGAATTTAAACCTCCTTAAACGGGGTAGCTACGGCCTGGCTCCTGTAAATCAGTTTTTTGATTGGGTCGCTAGGAATGATCTTTGCATTGTAAACATTGACATTCCTACCCGTTTCATGACTAGCAACTTACCCTCTGTTCTTGATCTTGCGATCATCTCTCCTGATTTGTTCCCATTAATCCAATTTTATGTTCACCCTGACAGTTTTGACTCTGATCATTGTCCGATTTTCCTGCAACTTCATGGTCCGTACGCTCAGCGGATTTCTGATGCATTTCGTCTTTGGACTAACTGGTCCAGGGCTGACAGTGACTTGAACGAGTGCATGAAACATCATAATCTGACCTCATACTCCGATCTCATATTTCCATGCAAACAGGCTATTTCGGATAATAGACATTATCAAAGGGTCTCTGGAACTTCTTACCCACAGTGGTGGATCTCTAGGTCCTCTTGGCTCTTGGGGCAGAGAAAAAAGTTCTTTAGGCTAGCTAAGCGCCTCTTTTCACGTAATCACTGGATGAAGTACAAAATGATTTCTAGTATCCTTCGGCGTCACATAAAGAACAGCATTCTGAACTACTGGAATAATCTCTGTAATCGGCAAAACAGCATATAGATTATTTATCGAACTCTTAAGAAGCAGGCAAATTGACAGGCTCATGATGGGACTCTCCTGTATAGTGGTGTCAGTATTACCTGCCCCCGCCACCAAGCTGCTTTATTTGAACAGAATTTCTACCCGACGGCAAACCATCCACCCCTTCCTTACGCCTTAACTAATACGGCTGTTGAGTTTGATGACGCTATCGATACCCTTGAGCTTCAGAGAGCGATCAAAACTGTGAAAAATTTTTTTTGGAGTACTAGCTATAACTATTTAAAAAAATTAAACAAAGTTTTTTTTTTAAATTATTTTATTGTTTGAAAATCATGTTTACACCATATCTTTTCTTCACAAATAGGTTCATACAAAAGTCATTTTTCTTTTTTTCAGCAAGATGATACAAAATCAATTTCATACAATATACTTGACATCATCTTACTACAAAGTAAATGCAGTATGGCCCACATACATTAGAGGTAGGACTTTGAAAGCATATTTTATTCCACTTAAAGTTAAGAAAATTCTGACTAAATTTTTCAATGTGTGTTCCATAGGCACTTGGAGGCATTCCAAAGGAATAAAAAAATTCTAGAGTGTTGTCGTCTTCCATAAAATGTGCAAGCCAATGACTTCCTGGTTCTATGTGTTTATCCGTATTAATCACAAGGACTGCAGGACTTCGGGAATTTTATCAGATGGATATACACCTGCAAAGTATTTTGCTGTACAGGGATCGCGGGATAGTATTTTATGAATGACTGTGGAATTCATCAGTTTCCAAAATCGTACAATATATTTCGAGCTTTGTTAATTTCGATCAGATTTTCAAATTCAGCATACACTAGTAAGGAAATGGTCTGTTCTAAAGGAATACTAAATTTGAGTTCCAGTCTTAAATTGCTGTGACGTACTAGATTCAGATGAGATCCGTCACACAAATCAGGAGATGAAACAGACAATAATAAAAATGAAACAGACAATAACCATTTGGAAATTCGGAACGGGAAAGATAAAGCCCTCGGTCTTCTGCGGTCATGAATAAATTCTGGTAAGCTCGAATAAAATTATTTTTAGGAAAATCAGGCTGTAATGGATTATGGGGCACGGTTTGTCCCGCCCACGGTTTGTCACATGTTTGTCCGTCTAGGTAAACTCCCATAAAATTAATATGATAGTGCTTAAATTCAAAAGGAGACTTTTTATAATTTCCATTGAATGCATCATTATCAACTCATGCAATAACCAAACGTTTGGGCATCTGGCCTGTAAATATATTATCTTGAACAAAACTCATATTGCCTCTTGGAATAGAATATACTTTGCAGATTACTCTGTTGATAGGATATTTGGCTGTAGTTTTTTCTAAACTTTTAGCATGTCCAAGAACGACCCCTGGACTGACTCTGACTTTCCGAACGAATAGAGATACATGTTCTAGAATAACTTTAAAATTTCCATCTCTCAATAAACAAAATTCGGGTTTGCTTCTAATGAGTTTAATTTTCATATCCACCATATTCAGTAAAAGTCGATCTTGATGAAATAAATCAATATGCAAACGCCCCACCATATTTACCAGACCACTCAATTGAAACATTTCTGCTCTTTTATTAAAACCTTCATTAGGATTGGGGTCTTTTGTATCATAGACATTCAGTCGTCCGGCTGTATCTTTAAAAAACAATTCTGACGAAAGCTGAGATGTTTTAGTGTCAAAACCATGATTGAGTAAAGTTTCGATCATGGCTCGGTAAGGATAAGTATTATTGCTGGAAGATACGAGTCTCTCGTTCAAGCTGACATCCACTTGAGAGAAAAGGGAATGTAAAAATAAATTCACGGGTCCCACTTTATCTTCTTTTACCAACGGCGTTCCATTTCCTTTTACTATTTTCACCTTCACGTACAACTGAGTCTGAGACAAATCGAGGTAATCTTCTCCGCTTCCAGCAATATTAAATTCTACAGCGCTACCATCGGATAAATTAGCCACTATATGAAATTCAGTCCACTGGCCTTTTTCGATAACGGTTTGCGTGGGAGGCAGTGTAAAAAGATTGATTTCTGATTTTGCACATTCTGGTGAATCTTTTAATAAAAACGCCATAATTAAGAGTCGAAAATATCGTGTCCTCTCGGTTTCTTGAATTTTGAAGAAGTGACGTGTTTAGAGGTTTTGCGCTTCCTTTTAAACCTCCCCTGACCTATCATCTCGTCCACTTTCTTTAACGCTTTTCTTGCCAATAATTTCCCTGCTTCTTTAGATCTAGATTTTAGTGATGATTTCAAATTTTCTACTGAGAGCACATCATTCGCTATCAGTGTTCCAGTTTTTAAAGCTTCTTTCCCTACTGCTTTAGTACCACTTTTTAAAAAGGGTAGAGCGCTTCTGAAAAGTTTTGCAAAAAACCCACCAATTCCGTAAACCTTTTTGCAATGAAATACCTTGATAGTAGGGCATGCCGTTTCCGGTCTGCCCCACATAATAATCTTCAAATGCTTAGAGCTGTCCCTGATGAGTGTCACGTAAAACGACATCTTGGCAACTGATATGTAATGTAGATTTAAATCCTTTTTATATTCTTTTCACATCCTGCACCCACTTATTAAATTTTTCGGGATACCCTTGAAATTTTACAAAATATTCCGTTTTACCAGAACATTTTCTCGTTTTTAATATTTTCTCTACAGGATAATATCCCGAATCGGTTACTTTTTGAAGTTCCTGCTCATAAAACGTACCTTGAATCACTTCTCCTTCTAAATCTTTTAACTTATAAACTATCGGGTGTCTTGGTAAAATCTTATGAACGGTAAATAATTCTCGAGTCCAGTTTTGCTCATATCCTTTCTCAAACTGCATTTTTTTCTTTACTAATTCGCACTGTGTCTCCTAATTTTAATTTTGGCTTGGTCCCCGATTGTGGCTGGTGTTCAAACAATGTTTTCCTAACTTCTTGTTGATTTTTTACGGTCACCGAAGCTGGTTCCCTTCGAATACTCCGATGCCAAGTATGATTATAACTGTGCAAGAATTTATCAATTACATCAATATACCGCTTGGTATTCATTTCAGTAAAGTATTTCCTCATTTTTGTTTTCAAGTAAGTACGATTAAAACGCTCTACTACCGATGCTTTTGTATCGTTATGTGTCGTGAAAATTTTTACATTATTCTCTTTTAAAAAAGACTGAAAAATTTTATTTGTAACCTCTTTTCCGGCATCCGTTTGTAAATTTTCAGGTGTTGGCTTCCTAAATATTTTTTCAAAAGCTAAAACTACCGTATTGGACTTTTTATCTTTCAAAGGTATGGCCAACGCGTACTTTGATAAGATATCAATACATGTCAATAAGTATTTATACCCATCATTGTAAGAAGCTAGAGACTGCATATCTACTAAGTCCGCCTCAAATTGTTCATCAAGACCACAAACAATTACTCTATTTCTAGGAAACTTTTTTCTCAAAGGTTTATGTAAAGTATAAGAATCTTTCGTTTGTAACCATTTCTTAATGTCCCTTGCTTTTACGCTCCCTTTTAAAGCTCTATGTAAAGCATTAATACCTCCAAAACTAGCGGGGTGTTCAGGATTCTGATAAGTTTTTGACAATTGTTTTTTTTCCATTACCCGAGAAAGGGGATATGCGTGTTGATGCTACATCAATTTACCTTATAATGTTAAACATCATATATATTTATAGAGAACTGCTAAAATAAAAATTTAAAATAAAAAATCAATTAATAATTAAAAGTAAATATCTGATTAAAAATAGTAATTAAAGCACGTGTCTTGCCCAGAATCTTGAAAACAAATTTTCTAAGTCCCATACCGAAACCAAATTTATGTTGAAACATGCTACGACATGATAGAACATGTATGCTTAGTGTAGCCACAATATTTCAAACTTAGCAGAAGGAGGAGAACTACTCAACTGTTCACTCCATGGTTTTCATTCCCCTTAGCAGAAGGAGGTAAGTAACTCTACAGCACCACGTGGTATCCGAAATAATTTTTTTCGAAAAATTTTCTATGTCCCATTCCGAAACTATAAAGGTGTTGCCACAACATTTCAAATTTAGCAGAAGGTGGAAAACAACTCAACTGTTCACTCCATGGTTTTCATTCCCCTTAGTAGAAGGAGGAAAGCAACTCAACTCAACTCACAACATGGCGGCACTTCCGGTGACGTCACGACCACGTCCCCTTAAGCCACGCCCCTATGACGTTACTTCCGCCGGCTGTATACCCCCGTCTACGTGAAAGTAAGTTTCCCGATGTTTTCCTCATTAAAGTAAACGTAATTATCCATGTGAATTGCGCGTGCGTAACAGATCTATGACGTATTATTCATATGCCAGCTGGACAAGTCTAGATTCGTGCCAGTAGAGGGGTAGCAGAGGTCCGAAATGATGACTCTAATTCCTTCTCCTGCAGCCTGCAAGCTTCGGTTTGTGTTTTTGAATGCACAAAGCATTGCGCCAATTGAAATTCGTCGTCAGCTCTATCAAGTCTATGAGCCGAAACTGACACCCGAACACGAAATTCAACTCTTAGGTGCAGCACTAACATTTCTGTTACGATATCATGATGGCGGCGACGAATTCCTCGACAGGATCATCACGGGCAATGAGACTTGGATTTCGCACTTTACCCCGAAAACCAAGCAGCAGTCAATGAATCATAGTGGCATCGTAGTGGATCTTCGGTCAGTATGAAATTCAAACAGACCCTGTCGGAACGGAGAGGGATGTGCACGGTGTTCTGGGACAGGAAGGCTGTTTCCATTCACAGGAGCGCAGATTTCTACGACAGAGGTATACAAAAGTAGATCCCACAATACGACAAGTGTCTCAATTCTGTTGGTGGCTATGTTGAAAAATATCTGAAACATTGCTGTACTTGTTGCCAATAAATATGTCCGTGAAAGTGTGAATTTTGTTTTCTTTTAAATTGGGAAACTTACTTTCTGGATGTGCCTCGTAAATCACCCTCTGAAAACGCAGCTTACTGAAAGCTGTGAAACATCTATCTGGGTACATTCATTTTCTATTTTTACACTGACTTACGACTTACAAATGCATATACTGAGTATTTATTTTTATATTACGCAAATGACTTACATTCTTTTAAGTTATATTAATTTCTAGTAAAGGAGGAATCCATTCCCTTATTTTCCAGTCTAAATCCGATAATTAACTTTTCAATTAGTATTATACATAATTATTTCTCTAAGAATTATACTTTAGTAGTCGAAAATGTGATAACATGAATCCAAATATTTGGAAAACCATGTAAATGAATAAATATTAACATAAAAATTTGAAAAATACAGTAATGTTTACAAGAAAGGAAAACTAAATATATGTTATTTTGAAATGGTATCTCAATTTTAGAAACAACCTTAGCAATCTTTTGTAGTATATTATACATGTTATCAAAAAGATTTTCTGAGTTATTCTTTGTAGATCCGTACAGAAATAATAGCGAAACTTTCAAATGTTTATTTCTTGGCAGAAAGAAATCTTTCATAATTTTGTCTGAGGGCAGAATGTTTTTCAAACTAAATGACAGATCAAAATAGTCGGACAACAGAAAAGAAAGTATGTTAGATGAAAAGATTTATATTGTTCAAATCATTCATTTTATTTTAGCGTCTGAATTTTGTCAGAAATATATGTTAGCTACAGAAAGCAAATATAATATTGTTATAGCTAAAGAAATTTATACAGATTAAAAGGGTATATAAAGATATTTCTATGACTTTATACTTCTAAACGGAACAAAAATAGACTAATATTTTTGGAAATATTTGAGTTCTAATTAAATGCATTTATATACTGATTAATATTTATTTTGTCTAAAATGATTCTAAACCATTTAATGTAGTATAAATATTTAATTATTTGCATTATGTTAAATTGTTTTACTGACAATACAAATGCATATGAAATTTTCGGCATATTTCTTGAATAAATTATTTTCTATTCATTGATGCAAAAACTTTTTTAAAAATTCTTTATATTAACTATTATCTATTTAATAATAATGGATTAATGTGAGAATTATTTAAAGATTATCATAAATGCTGTAACAGTGGTTAAACTTTTCTTACAAATTCTTGAATAGATGTAGAAGCATATAAAAAACTTGTGGGTATAAAAAAAATATAAAAATATAAATTTTAGTGTGTTTCATAACTGTCCAGAAAGTACTAGACCTCTTAAGATACTGCCCTTATTGGTTTAATGTCGTTTGTAATGAAAAATTTAACATTTCTATAACGAAGGTGTCATGATGTTGTGATATTCAGATTCTTTCTATTCATAGACATCTAACATATTTTCTAATAAAAGCTTAGAAACGTATATCTAAACTAAACGTACTGTTTCAGACCAACGTAAATTTATTTTAATTGAAATCTTTACACTGATAAGCTAAAACAAAATATCTTTGCTTGTAAGGTATAAACAACCTTATCATGATGCATCCTTAACTTAGCAGTAATAAAAATGCAGTCTGCCGTCATTGAAGAGAACGGCAGAAGTCTAATTAAAACTTTATTTCAGAGCTGCTAATACGGACATCTTCCCTAGTCAACAACAGACAAGAGAAAGACACAAAAATCACTCTGCTTAAACAGAGGTCCATAAGAGCGAAGACAGAAAGAATTTTCTCACTCAGCGAATATAAGTATAATATATATATATATATATATATATATATATATATATATATATATATATATATATATATATATATATATATATATGTATGTATATATATATATGTATGTATGTATATATATATATATATAGTATATATATATATATATATATATATATATATATATATATATATATATATATATATATATATATATATATATATATATATATATATATATATATATATATGTGTGTGTGTGTGTATGTGTGTGTGTGTGTGTGTTTGTGTACTAAACCGCGACATGAGAAACGATAACCATGAACAAGAAAAAGGAGTCGTTAATAATGGCTTGAAAGCATAATACAGATTTCTAAAAAGTGATGATCTGAACTAATATATCTACAATCTTCGTATGCCTGAGCTTGCTGGAGGAGTTAAGGATTTCGCGTTATTTATTTTTGACACAGAATAAATTTCTACACCTAATTAAGAGGAAAAATAACTTTAGATTTTAATAATTTATTGCTCTATTTTATATCACTGCATAGATGTATTCAGGGATAATGATTTACTTTAGTTGCTATAAGCCAGTTTATCAGTTATATTGATAAACATTTTTAATTTTTTTAAGATACAAAATATATTCAAAATTATTATCCGTGAATTATTTCTGCTGTATTTCGCATTTTAGTAGTGTTTACGTTGTTTTTAAATACACTAGTAATGTAAGTCATTTTGATCACATAAAACTAGAAGTCATCAAATAATTTAAGAGGCAAAATTATAATCAGTATAGTTTTTCAAAAACTTTTATCCTCAGTTAAATATCCACTATGCTTTTTCAAGGCTTGGTTTTTTTTATGTATAACAGTTAGTAGTACGATTCTAAAATTAATTTCTCAGATTTGATAAAGAAATACTTTAAGAAAGATTTGTGTCTGTACAAATTATATAATTTGAAACAACATTTAGAAGGATATGAAATCTTAGTGCAATTAATAACTAAATTAAACACACACATATCATAAATCTTATTAGTACTTATTGTAGAATTTTTACAATTTTTTCCTTAGAACGTTTACATATAAATGTATTTTATAGAAAATTAAAATTTTTTTAGTTTGTTTTTTATGTATTTTAATGCTATAACAAATTCAAATGTAAACAACATTTTCCTTATTGTTGTAATAAAAATTTTTTAAAAGATACCTATCACAATATTCAATAGTTCGTATTGTTGAAATGTTCATATAAGAGCGCTTTTTATAGAAATTTTTATTTATAGATTTATGTTATAGAAAATACAACTATAAAAATATTTGCGACTTAGTAATTGAATATTTGTTATACAAAATCCAAAATATTTTTTTAAATATCTTTTTCCTTCATTATTCAATATTTTCTGTTTAATGAATTGATGTGGATATTTAAAGAATTTAATGCAAGTTCAAACAGAAATTAAACTTATCTAAAATTGTTAACGTAATTCTATGAAGCTTTTCAAAACTTATTGTTGATTGAAACAGTAATAATTTCGAAGTTTACGAAGCTTCTTCAGTAGGAATGGAACTTATGATTTCACATATTGCGATTTAAGATAATTTGAAATAAACCATTAATATTTCTTTTTGAATTATGTCCAGATGACGCATTTTTCTTTATCATGCCATTCATCCTTTTCTATATTAACGCCTTTTCGTAAGACAATTGGAAATATATGGCTAAACTTATGCTGTTTCAAAACAACATACCATTATTTCAACGTGAAATGTTCCAGCGATACAGTAAAATAATTTGCTTTCAATTATAGATTTTATATAATTTTATTTCATTTATTCATATTAGGTACTATTGTTTACATTTGTATAGGTATATAACTATAATTGGCGATTTTTACTCATTGTACACCTATTTATCTTTATGATAAATATGCATAATGAGATAAATTTGCATATGTTATCACGAGTGACAAAAGTATTGCACTGCTGATTCATTTAGTCAGTTCATTAGTAAAATCAGATAATTCTTAAAACACACGAATTTCAATTCTGCTTTCATGAATAGATAGTTAAAACTTTCCTGATTGATTGACACTATTAAATATGTTTTAAATGCATGTTTCAAAACTTTGACTTTCTTGAAAATAGAGATAAATTAAGTATTAGTTTGAAAGAAAATATGTATATTCAAAAACAGTTTAGTAGAGATTTTATTATATTTATATTTTTTTTACACCAGTACACACACATGCACACACACAACAGCACACACACACACACACACACACACACACACACAAAAAATATTTTTAAATTTTCCTGATGTGTTGATATAATATATATATGTGTATGTGTGTATATATATATATATATATATATATATATATATTATTGTATATATAATATATATATAATATATATATATATATATATATATATATATTATATTATATACATTATATATATATATATATATACATATATATATACACACATATATATATATATATATATATATATATATATATATATATATATATATATATATATATATATATATATATATATATATATATATATATATATATATATTTACGTGTGTGTGTCTGTGTAGACATCTTCCTACGGATTTATGTAAAGTTAAGTTATCTATCTATTTAGCTATTCTGAATTAATAATAATATCTAATAAATTAAAAGGTATACATAGGTATACAGTATAATCATAGATTTTAAAAAGGCTTTGATGAAATTTTTTAAATACTTTTAGGATACTAAGAATATTAAAATTATCCTTTGGTTATTTTCGTTTAATGCATTTTGCAGTACTTTCTATGTGGTGTTTAAACAAAGTAGTAATCTAAGTCATTTATAACTTTCTTTTTAACTTAAATCTATACTTAATTAGTAAAAAAGATTAGAATAACTTTTCAATAAAAATTTACCTTTCGTAACATTCATGCTAAATACAGGTTTTTAAATTTAGTTATAGATAATATTTAGTAATTCACATTTTAAATGATAATATCTCATATTTAATGAATACTTTCTTGCTGAATAAAA
>JAGEOH010001082.1:0-25000 GCA_032207245.1 Pardosa pseudoannulata
AATTTGATATGTTGAGAATAAAGCTAAAGATATAAGATATTGGTTAACCTTAATTTGAAGCATAACTGTATTGAAATAATGCTATAAAACAATTTTTATGCTATGTAACTTGTAATACTAAACTCAAGACTCGAGTTGGTGTTACATGGACCCCTGGTTTTTTTCGGCGACTGAAGACGGACACCCCGAGAGAGGGTGGGCAAGCCCTGTTCCAGGGAGGTTCAACAGGAGGGGGTGATGGATGCGACCCCTGCCCGCACCAGCTGCGGAGATGGACATTTTCCCGTGGAGGCTAAAGCTTCACCGAGGGGGAGGGGGGGAGGGATTCCACTCTGGCCCTTGTGAAGAGGAGTGGAGATGCCCGCTCGGATTGACAGAGAACGGACATTCTTGTGAAAGCAACTGAGACCGAGAGAGGTGTTTTCCGCTCAGCACCATTTTTTTTTTTCTCTGTCTTATTTGAGCCCTGTTTTGAGTATGATTGGGAGTGTACATATGTCTCAACAGAATTTGTAAATAAGTGTTTAATCCAGAGTTTTGTCGCTACTGTGATTAATAGTCGGCCATATATAGGCTTTAATCGAACCTAAGATACCTGCTCCAGTAACCATAGCCGAGCAGGTATAGAAACTAGGCGTGCAGACATCTGAAAGTGCAGCCGGGCACACACGAGGCATTATATAACTGTTAATTTATTATCATTCTGTTCTAAATGAATAGTTATATACTTAAGTTAAGCCATGGTAGTTTAGTAGGCAAAGGCATCAACCTTATAACTAGAGGGTTATAAGGTTCTTTTGAGCTTTGCTCAAGGCTAATGCCAACTAATGAAGCTGGGGCATGTAAAATAAGCTCAGGGTTGGAATGTCCTCAAATTTTATACAATACCTTTGGAGGTGGCATTACAAGGTTAGGGGTCTTCTGCTTGGTTCCAGCATCTAAATTATTAGGATCAAGCAGAGGCAATGTTAATCATGTCCATTGCATTCCTTAAGCTACATGTGCTCTCCCAGTGATGTTAAATGAGTATCAGCTTTACAGTCATGTTTCATATGACTGCGAAGCTATGTGTTTGTGTTGGCAGCTGCACAGGATAAATTTTAAAGAAGTTTTATGTCTAATTTAAAAATTGGGTAAATTAAAAATATTGTTTATGATCCTAGTTACTTTTATTATAAATTGTTTCTGGGGAATGAAGCTAATCTTAAAAATAAATACGAGGTGCATCCAGAAAGTAAGTTCCTGATGTTTTCCCCTTTAAAGTAAACGTAATTAGCCATGTCAATTGCACATGCGTAACAGATCTATAATGTATTAATCATATGTCAGCAGGAGAAGTCCCGATTTGTGCCAGTAGCGGGGTAGTAGTGGTCCGAAATGGAGACTCTAATTCTTTCTCCCACCACCTGCAAGGTTCGCTCGGAGATCTTGAATGCACAAAGTATTGTGCCAATTAAAATTCATCATCAGCTCTGTCAGGTCTATGAGCCAAAACTGACACCCTAACACAAAATTCAATGCTAGGAGCAGCACTGACATTTCTGCTGCGGTATCATGATGACGCCGACGAGTTCCTTGACAGCATCGTCACAGGCAATGAGACTTGGATTTCACACTTTATCCCAGAAACCAAGCAGCTGTCAATGCATTGACAGCATAGTGGATCTTCGGACCAAATTCAAACAGATACTGTAAAATGGATGTGCACAGTGTTCTGGGGCAGGAAGGCTGGTTCCATTCACAAGCCGAGTTCTACGACAGAGGTATACAAAAGTTGATCCCACAATACGAAAAGTGCCTCAATTCTGGTGGTGGCTATGTTAAAAAACAGCTAAAACACTGCTATACTTGTTGCCAATAAATATGCCTGTGAAAGTATGAGTTCTTCTTTTATTTTAAATAGGGAAACTTAATTTCTGGATGTGCCTCATAATTTATTACAAATAAAAGGAAACAAATATTATAAAAAAAATTATTTGTAACAAAATTAAATGCAGTGATTGATGCTTAGCAGGTCAGCTTAATTAGTGTCTCCTAGGATGTCAGGATTTAGGAATTAAAGATCTAATAAATGTGTTATATGTTGGCTAACTTTTACTTAAGCTATAACTACAATCCTTTATAGTTTTAAAATAATGAATAAAAATGTCTGACATACTGTAAATGATGCATAATACTATTTGTTTTTATGTACTGCATTTTTTAAGCTTTGTATCCAGTAAGTCAAATAATGAAATTTTAAGAACTGTAACCTTACCATAATAGTACACCTACCAGCCTGGTAAATAAATAAATAAATTTAAAAAAATTAAAGATTGAGTAAAATAGAGCTTAAGCAATCATCTTCCCATGTCATTTACATTAAATCATGCTAAAGTAAAATATGTGAGTGCAATAACTGCAAAAAGACTTCATACATGAATACATATTTTGATTAAATTAAATAACTTGCTCTCAAGTCCTTATAGACAAATTTCATAAAATTTATATATTTTAAAATTACAAAAGAGGCAAAAATTTTTTTAAAAATTTGAACAAAAGTATACAACTGTATAACTTTATTAGACCATTTTATCAATATTTAGAGTAATAAAAGATATTTCCTGTTCACATACTATAAAATTTGGTAACAAATTAATTACTGCTGTGCTATTCTAATAATTTGCACAAATAAGGATGGTTTGGGTATAAAGACATAATTTTTTCACAACATATAAAAGTTGGTAGCAAATAAGGGATATTTCAGACCATTTTATTTGAGGTACATCACTTACATTTCTCTTCCAGCATACTTCGAAATATTTAGTTGTGTTCAGATACATTTAAACAATAAAATGTCAAATAAAAGCTAGAAGGAGAATCAGAATGGATGCATATTATATATATTCCTACTCAAAAGTTCCAGAAACTCTTAGAAAAATTTCTCTCCTCAGCTCCTCAAGTGCTGTTTGTGGACTAAAATGAAACTCACTATCATACAACAATTCTACAATCACTAACTAATGTTTATGAAATTAAAAAAATAATGAGCTATGAGGCTATAGGTGCTGTATTTGATATGTTGTTATGTGAATAAATATTTATCACACATCAGGTAGATACAGGCAGTGAAAGATTGAAGATATAGATTCATCAAACATTATAATCTATTACATAAGATATTGCATCCAAGATCAAAAGTCTGTTCAAACACATATTCTAACTCTTCATACTAAAAATAGTAACTAAATGTTAGCTTGGATCAATACTATAGGCTATACTATTACTATAAGCTTGGATCAATTAGGATCACAAACTTTAGAATGTATTTTGTCTCCTTTCCATTAAGCTTTACAAATATTTTTCCTCCATGTTTTCAGATATTTAAGTAGTTTTACTTCAGCTTAATCTGTCACAAAAAAAAAAAAAATAAATAAATAAAACTTTTGAATTACATGTGTATTGGGGGATGTTTAAGCTTCATTAACTTGAAATAGTTAAATGTAAACATTACTAAAAATATCTTACATAAATTACTTCAGTATTTTTATGCATGGAAAAATTAATTTTTTGTATAAAAAATTAAAATAAAAAATACACCAGAACATATTATACCAAGCAGTTCCTCGTGGTTAAAAATTGATAGTATAATAAATGTCAAAAGAATCCAGAAATTTGTTTATTTAATTTTTTTTCAGGCGAGTGCCATCAAACGTACACTTTTACAATGAAAATCTTACTAATATCAAAATATTTAACATATATTTTTGCTGTAAGATGTAATCTATTAAAGAGTAATTAACTGAATATATGTCAAATGGATCCGTCGCAAGTTTATCGTTGTATTTTTAGTTTAATTACTTGAATAAATGTTTGATCGTATCTAATGAACAACCTTACAAATTTGAATAAGAAGAGTATGCAGTCATATTAAATTTAATAAACTAGAATAATTAACATTCCAAGTTTACCTTAGTTGGGCTCTTTATAAACAGACCAACGTTTACTCCAAGACTGTCGATTGTAAACAGCGGTATTTTGTTGCCATAAGAGGTTCGGCAATTCAGTGTTAAAATATATAACATATGATATTAAAATATATAAACTCATTCAAACTAGATTTTTTTTCATTGTTTGACACAAAATGTAGCATTTGGTAGGAGTTTTATGCAATGACTCCCTTGGGCTGGAAGTCATTTATTATAACCACTGTTTAACTCTAATAGAACTTGGGGACAGTTGCAGTAATTTAAAGACTATCATATAGAAATGAAACTTGTATTCATAGTATAAGTGTTTTGGAAATGAAAATTATCAGAAATTTTAGAAGAAAAATAAAGTTCGAATGACTTAATATATTTTAATATTAATAACACTGAATTCCTGAACCTTTTATGGCAGCAAAATACTGCTGTTTATAATCGAAAGTCTTGAAGTAAACATTGGTCTATTTATAAAGAGAGCCATGGTACGGGAAACTTGAAATGTTAATTATTCTAGTTTATTAAATTTCATATGATTACATATTCTTCTCATTCAAATTTCCAGGGTTGTCCATTAGATACGATCAAACATTTATTCATGTAATTAAACCAGAAATACAACGATAAACTTGCGCCGGATCAATTTGATAATAATTCAGTTAATTACTCTTTAATAGACCACATCTTACAGCAAAAAGTTATGTTAAAGACTTTGATATTAGTAAGATTTTTCTTGAAATAGTGTAAGTTTGACTGCTCTCGACTGAAAAAAATTAAATAAACAAATGTATTACTCGATTCTTCGAACACTTTTTTTACTATCAGTTTTTAATCACGAGGAACAGCTTGTTATAATATGTTTTGGTGTATTTTCTATTTTAACTCTTTATACAAAAAAATGAGTTTTTCCATACATAAAAGTACTAAAGTAATTTATGTAAGATATTGTTAGTAATGTTTACATTTAACTGGTGCTACTGAAGAACCGGGTGCCCCCTCCTGTTTTTAGCGATTTTTAAATGGAGCCAACTGCGCAAACCCTTTCACATGAAGCGTGAAGTAACCAGAAGGCTGTGTTATGAGCGGAAGCAGATTTTTGACGGAAATAACGTAACTATACTTATAGTAAGCTATGGAAAATGAAAAAAAAAACAATAATAGTGTAATTAATACCAACGAAATTAGGAAATTAAAAGTTAAGTTATACTTGAATTCGTATAAATATTGTTTATTCATATATTGTTCGTGAATATTTCGTGTAATTAAGGGAAGTTGATTTGGAAACATTAAATAATATTTTTTTTAGATTCGTAAAATAATTCCTGATTTTTAGAAACAAAACAATTAAAAATTTTATTTTATGATATAAAACTAATAATATATAAATAATATATTATCGCACAGATATAGCTCAATTTTAATTTCAAAATAAATTAATTACTTAATAGATAAAATAAACTCGGATAAATAGTTAAGTATATTAAATGCAAGTGCTTTTTGCAATCTTGAATTTTATTTAAGGTGTATAGTATTTAAATTTTATTAACCAAGGGGAGCAGAGCCACCTTGACTCCCCCCCTCCCCGAAATATAGGTACAATGGTTCTAGTTATAGTTATAGTTCTAGTGGTTCTAGACTTCAATGGCTCAGACTGAAATTTCGAATTATAAAACATGAGGAAGCACTTTAAAAAAATTATAAATACATACTTACTAAACTAACTGGAGACCCATTTTAAAATAGTAATTCAATTTTATATATAATTAATCCATTCACATCATAAAAATAATTAGACGTAATGAACTACTAGAGAATGGTACCTTAATCAGCAAGAAACAATAGCCTAATGGAAAAGATAAAATAAGGGTTTTACTGGTTTGAATTTTCGGCGAAATCACTACTGACACCCAACCAATGAATTTAATTTCACAATTTTATAACCCAATGAGAATTAGGTGCATTTCATACATTATAAAAGAGAGCCTGATCTGGAATGAACAGAAATTTAAAAATGACACAGTGAAGAGAGGGGTAAATAGTGCGGGTTGCCATACTTGGCACTTTATCACCCATTTGCCATAGGGCACCTACATGTTCAGTCAAGCCCATTTAACTTGCTTTAACATTTAGGTTCAAATCCCACTGTGGCATGGATGTTTGTAGCCATTCGGAATCGGCTTTAAGCTGTAGGTCCCAGTCTCATTATCCCTCGTGTTGCAAAAATGTAGACCGTAGCACTCCAAACCAAGCCAAGTTAATGAAGCTGAAACAGGCATAAATAAACATGTAATTCAAAGGTTTTACTCTTCTGTGACAGATTAAGGTGAAGTAAAACTACTTAAATATCTTTAAACATAGAGAAAAAATATTTGTAATGCTTAATGGAAAGGAGACAAAATGCATTCTAAAGTTCTTGATCCAAATCGATCCAAGCCTATACATTTAGTAACTATTTTTAGTATGAAGTGGTAGAATATTGTGTGTTTGAATAGACATTTGATCTTGGTTACAATACCTTTTGTATAGATTATAATGCTTCATGAATCTAAATCTTCAGTCTTTCACTACCTGTAACTACCTGATGTGGGATAAATATTTTTTCACATAACAACATATCAGATACATCACTTATGGCTTTGTAGCTCATCATTTTTTTTATTTCATGAACACTGGGTAGTGATTGTTGCATGATAATGACTTTCATTTTAGTCTACAAACAGCACTTGAGAAGCCAAGAAGAGAAATTTTTCTAGAAGTTTCTGGAACTTTTGAGTAGGAATATATGTAACGTGTATCCATTCTGATTCTCTGTCTAGATTTTTTTTTCACTTTTTAGTATTTAACCGTTTGAGTGCGGCAAAGCACTATTGCGCTTCGCTTGTTATTGTTAACTTTATATTGTCTATTTTTGTTTTCCACCACACACTGATTAACATCTGTGTTAGTGTAACCTTCAGTTTAGTTTAAATTTAACCAGCACTTTCTAATTGTTTTTTCTTCTACTCTGTGAAGAAGCCCTCACGGCATGCTATCTTGTTTTGTGAACTGTATTTCACAACCAGCTGGATATAAAGGCAAGTTGCTCGTTATGTATGTTGGTGGTATTTTTTTGACGATTAGTATTTAGCCCGTCATATGACGGAATCAGTAAAATTTTTAATTTTCCAGAATTGTAAAGTACCCTATGAGGCAGGTAATAAAATGGTTTCATTTCGGCTGAGAATTATTTGGTACACGCTCAATAATTTCATTATCATCACTGACCGCATTTTAGTTGCCAACTATAATTTATCTTGTCATATTAGGGACAGCAGAGGTTTTAATATTAAGAGTGATTATTTCGCGGTATATATGAAGGATGTTCAAAATTTAGAGAATCGATTGCAAACTATGTGGTTATGTATAACAAAACAAACTTCTTTATTTTTAGAGATATATAACTTAAAAAGATAATATATATATATATATATATATATATATATATATATATATGAGTCCACGAAATAGACTCCTAAACTTTTACGAAAAGAATTGGTTGTTAATACCGGCGATAAAATTTTCATTGTAACAAAAAATAATCTATGATCAAATTTAAAATTATCACCTATGTACCTAATCTACTATTTAATCCAAATATAAAAGAAAAGTATTTACGTAATATCTAAGTTCAGTGATAAAACGTATGAAAATATTACGGACGATATTTAAATAATTTAAAATAAGAAAAGATTAAATAAGATGGTTAAAGGAATGACGTCATAATGCTAGAAAAAAAAAAGGTTATTTTCAGCTACTTATGTGACAAATTGATAAATTGAATCATCTGCTCTTAACCGGGGAAAATAGGGCTCTAAATAATGATATTAAATGCTCGAAAACGGGGGAATGGGTGGAATTCGTAAGTTTTGAAGACGACAGTATTGTTTGTTGTGATATAAAGCCTATTTATACCAATTTATTTTAGAATCGGATCGATAATTTAGGAGCAGATAAACTTTACTCGCTTTGAATTTTGCTAACCCTAACTCATAAAAAATTCAATATGGATGCCTGTATCCGTTCCAGGTACAACCGCTTCAAAAATTTGCCGACAGACACCTTAGGCTATTATTATATAGGGGATTAGTGAGCTGTGTCTCATTTCTCTGTAGGTCCTATGTTTATTGAACAGCATTCCCACGGTCATGAAAAGTCATTGAAAAGTGCCTAAATTTTCTTTTTGTTTCTTAAGGCCTTAAAAGTTTTTAAATTTTCTTTGAGGTCATTGAATTTAAGGTCTGGTGCTTAATTTTTCTTTCTTAAGTACCTGCAAGATGTTATGTAGCCTCCACACTATGGCCAATTGTTCACCACTTCCTAATGGGGACCTTGAACGATGGTTCAGGGGTTGCATCCACACGCTGGGCCACTCAATGAGCGAGCTCATGGATTCATCCATTGGGTCTACTGTGCACTTTAGTGGCACATCTGGCTGCCTTTGACCTTTGGAGAAAAACCACCTCCAAAGCCATCATTCGTCAAGGCTATTTTATCTTTTGCTGCCATCAACTACCATAAGCCATACCCCTTCCAGACGGTGGTGATGGCTTGCAGTGAACCATAGTGTGGAGGGGCCTTTAATTCATGTCTGCACTGAAAATTGAGAAGGATCGTTATCGGCAATTGTGGGTGTGTCACGTGACTCATCTTTCAGGTACAGCAAAATGCACTAGCTACTGTCGCTGGCTTGATAAAATATGATTTAAAAAGGGATATAAAAAAATAAAAACTTTCGAATACTTTAAAAAGAAACTGTATTTTTAAACCAGTATATGTGTGCTTATAGCCCTTCCTTTTTTTTTACACCATTTCAAAAGCCTGATTTTTTTTTTCTGGGAAAAGAGTGAACATTATATATATAGTTCTACTGTTTTGGGGAGTTATTTAATTTTTTTTTTAATTATGAACACCGTATCAAAGAGGTGCTTGAAAAAAATATCAGGTTTTGGAAAAGTCATTGAAAAGTGCTTGAAATTTTCAGAAGCAAAAGAGTGGGAACCATGCTGAAGATGCCTGTTTTTTATGCTTAATTTTAATGTGTTTTTAAGAAGTGTTTTTTGATTCAGTGAATATATTTAAGAATAAATTCAGTTACCATCACATGTGGATTGATCATCATTTACTTGTGCAAAGTTATTTTTATCAGTGTGTTGGGATGGTTCAAAAGGAACCAGGAATTATATCAAGTAGCTTCCTCGTTATAAAATGTTTTCAGTTATGTGCCAAAAATGCAGAGAAGTACGATAGTGCTTCGCTTGTTTTGTATCGAAAATGTAGAGACGTTGCTGTTGATTAGTATAATTTTCATATCTGTTGAGAGCAGCTCAACTAAATTCATATCAATCACAGTTTGTATTCATTCATTGTGATTTTTAATAATATAAGAATTAAAATAAAATACAGTGGTAAGTAGTAATGCAGTAGAGCCATGGATTATGGTACGCAGTAGACAAAATGAGCATGTTTTATTTATTTATTTGTAGTAAAAAAAACTTTTCGTTATTGTATAGAAATTAGAAACTGTTTTCATTTTCTCAACAAGTGTTATACTGATCATTATTGATTCTATAGAGGAGGAATGGTTAGCAAACAAAAATGCCACAGGAAGACTAACAATAAGTACAAAGTTTTCTTTAAAAAAATTGCCTGGTTGAAACTTGAAACAATGTGATGTATGCAGTAAAAAAATGGTGATGGAATTAGACGATCCAACTTAATTTGCGCTATATGTAAAAAAAGAATTCATGGAATTTGTGCAGCTAAACATTCTTGTAGTAAGTAAGAATAAAGAATATTTTTGTTGTGTAAAACTTACTTGTTACATAATAATTAGTGTTAATTATAACCATTTCTATCGTTCTCCAAAAAAATTACTACACATTTCATTCCGCACTATTAGTATATATATAAGAAAACTCTTCAGCACTCAAACGGTTAAATGTATCTTAACACGACTAAATATCTCAACGTATGCTTTAAGAGAAATGTAAGTCATTTACCACAAATATAATGGTCTGAAATATCTACTATTAATTAAATATCAACTTTTATACGTTATGCATAAAAATTATGTCTTTAAATCCAAACCATCCTTATTTGTGCAAATTTAACTGTTTGTTAAATTTTATATTTCCTTTGTAAATTATCCACAGTTTTTTCAGATATTTTGTACAGGTTTTGAAGCCAAGATTTAAGTACAACAAAAAATATTTAGAAAAGCACATCAGTAATTAAAAGACAAAATACATTCTAAAGTTCTTGATCCATATTGATCCAAGCCTATACATTTAGTAACTATTTTTAGTATGAAGAGTCGTAATATTGTGTGTTTGAACATACATTTGATCTTCAATACAATATCTTATGCTAAAGATTATACCTAATGTTTGATGAATCTGAATCTTCAATCTTTCACTTCCTGTATCTACCTGATGTGGGATGCTTATGAATCAAAGACAGTGTCTTTCATATAAATATTTGTTTCTATAACAACATTTAAGATACAACACTTATGGCACATTAGTAATTAATTTGCATAATTAATAACACAAGTAATCAATTTGCTACCAAATTTTAATAGTGTTTGAATATTAAATATCTTTTATTACCCAAAATGTTGATAAAATGGTGTAATAAAAATTATACAGTTGTATACTTTTGTTCAAATTTTTTTTAAAGTTTTTGCACCTTTTTTAATCGTAAAGTATATAAATCTTATGAAATTTGTGCAATCTTTAAGTACTTGAGAGCAAGTTATTTAATTTAATCAAAATATGTATTCATGTATGAAGTCTTTCTGCAGTTATTGCACAAACATATTTTGCTTTTGCATGATTTAATAAATGTCACATAGTATGTCAGACATTTTTATTCATTATTTTAAAACTATTAAGGATTATAGTTACAGCTTCAGTAAAAGTTAGCCAACATATAACACATTTCTTAGATCTTTAATTCCTAAATCGAGACATATTAGGAGATACTAATTAAGCTGACCTGCTAAGTTTCAATCACTTGATGTAATTTTGCTGCAAAGAATTTTTTTAATAATTGTTTTCTTTTATTTGTAATAAGTTATTTATTTTTAAGATGAGCCTCATTCCCTACAAACAATTTATAATAAAAGTAACTAGGATCATAAACAATATTTTTTAATTTACACAATTCTCAAATTAGATATAAAACTTCTTTAAACATTTTTCCCTGTGCAGCTGCCAATACAAACAGATGACATCAAAGTCATATCAAACATGACTGCGAACCTGATACACATTTAACACTGCTTGGGGAGCACGTGTAGCTTAAGGAAAGCAATGGACATGAATAACATTGCCCTGCTTGATCCTCATAATTTAGAAGCTGAAACCAAGCAGAAGACCCCTAGGCTTGTATTGCTACCTCCAGAGATATTGATAAACTTTGATTACATTGCAAACATAAACCTATTTTACGTGCCACAGCTGCCATTAATGAATATAAATCTTTGGTTCGTGTTAGCCTTGATCAAAGATCAAACGAGCCATACTACCCTCTGGTTATGAGATTGATGCCTTTGCCAACTAAGCTACCATGGCTTAACTTCTTAACATAAAGCTATTTGTTTAGAATAGAGAGCATAATAAATTAAACAGACTGTTACAAAACATAAAAATTGTTTTATGGCATTATATCAAAACAGTTATACTTCAAATTAAGGGTAACCAATATCTTATATCTTCAACTTTATTCTCAACATGACAAATTAGACAAAACTTGTACTGTACTGTAACTTTTTTCTTTTATTACTTTGCAGGTTTCATATAGAGCATTTCTCTATAACCGGTACTGGAAAGTTTAACTTGATATTATATTGATGTCTTTCTGAACAAGAGACTGGTATTTCTGCAAAAGATCATAAAATTTTAATAAAAATTGTATAGTTCTAGCAAATGCTTTTAGAAAATATCCAAACAAGTACAGTTCTTATAGAGTATTATTTAGCATTCTTATAGAGCATTCTTATTTTCAAGCATCATTGCATATCTCTAATCATGAGCATGTTACATAATAGAAGTGAAGATTAGTTTTTCTGATCTGCTATAGAGTTAGACCATTTTACTCGAGGAACTCTTTAAGTACCAAGCTTATTGAATACTGTCATGCTGATGTCTAATGGGCACCTTTACACAGTGGTGATATTAGGAGGAAGTAACTTATAAATAATGTATAAAATAAAATTTTGTTAATAATAAAACAATATGAAAAATTTTGAAAATACTTTTCACCTTTAATTTGTCAAATTGTAAACTTTTTGTAATTTGTTAAATCCTGGAACGCATTTATTAAAGAATTTTATATTTGTGTTTTAAAATAATATTGCAAGTGAAGCGAAATAATATCTTGGAAATGAAATAAAAAAGTCATATTAATAAAAATACTTTTTATTGTTGATATGGAAAAAAACATGTTGGAAAATTTTACTTCCATAGACTCTAAGGAGAGCGGTTTTATTTGCAGTGAAAGTAATGAAGCATGTCCTGAAAAATGTAACTTAGTCAATCATCTCTGCTCTCAAACAGGGGGAAAATCATTTACTTGTAATGTATGTAAAAAATCATTCTCTCAAAAAGACCATTTAGTTCATTATCGCTCTCACACTGGGGAAAAACCACATGTTTGTAGTGTATGTCACAAAGGATTTTCTTGTAAAAGGAATTTAGATGTTCATATTCGTTCCCATACAGGGGAAAAACCATTTGCTTGTAGTGTATGTGAGAAGAGATTTTCTGTTAAAAGGCGTTTAGATGTTCATGTTCGTTCCCATACAGGAGAAAAACCATTTGCTTGCAGTATATGTGAGAAAGATTTTTCTAATAGTTATGAATTAAAGATTCATTTTCGTTCCCATACTGGAGAAAAGCCATATTCATGTAGTGTATGTAAGAAAGCATATATTAAAAAATCTCACTTAGTTGCTCATTTAAGTACCCATGCTGAAGACAAACCATTTACTTGCAATGTATGTGCAAAATCATTCTCACAAAAAGGCAACTTAGTAGTTCATCTTCGTACCCATGCTGAAGACAAACCATTTACTTGTAATATATGTACGAAATCATTCTCTCAAAAATGCAGCTTATTAATTCATCTTCGTACCCACACTGGCGAAAAACCATTTGCTTGCAACGTATGTAGAAGAACATTTTCTAACAAGTATCTCTTAGACGTTCATCATCGGTCTCACACAGGGGAAAAACCATTTTCTTGCAATATGTGTACAAAAACATTTGCTATAAAAAGGTACTTAGTTGTTCACCTTCGTTCCCATACTGGTGAAAAACCATTTGCTTGTGATGTTTGTGGAAAATCATTTGCTCAAAAAGCAACCTTAAATGGTCATCTTCGTACTCACAGTGAGAAGAAATGATGTGTTTGCATTATGTATAAAATCATTTTCATAAAAATGCCACTTATTTAATCATGTTTGTTCCTAATTTGGAGGAAAACTGTATGTACAAAGGCATTTTATTATGGCTTGTAATGTTTGTAATAAGCTTTTTTACAAGAATTCTAGATCAATCTTCATCTTCATCTTCACAGTTGAATGAATAAATGAAATCACCATTAGGGCAGCTCTTGGACAGAGAGGGGAATGTCCTGCTAACCGCAAAGCTCAACAAGGTAATGAAAAAGGTAAGGTAATTTAAGCCAGGAAATACTTGCAATGATACAAAATGTGGTGAGTGGTTTGCTCCTCATCTTCATTCGCATATTGCTGAAAAACCTACTTGATATTACAATTTATGCTAGAATGCTTTTTCTCTAGAATGCTGTGTCAATGTTGATCTTTGTACTCACCACTGAATGAATAAAGGAAATCACCATAATGGCAGCTCTTAAGAAATTTCTAAAGAACTAGGCAATGTCACCAGAAGTCAAACCGATGCATGGTTACTAATTCTTTCATTGTAATTTAGAAGAGTGAGGATAGGATTTAATGGGACAAACGCCAGTCCCGTGCCTGAATCAGATTTGCTACCATCTGTGAAGATAGTTAATTGTGAAGGGTCCTGAAGAGATTGATCTATTTTTATTGGGTTAAAGGTGATGTTTAAAGGATAGGAAGAAGGATCTATAGATTTTCGGAAGACTGTTGGTTCTATCATTGACTGTGAAAAGACTGTTTGATCTAAGGTTAGGGAGGAATAATTAAATTTTAGGTTGAAGAGGTCAGTAAATTTTTGAGCTTTTAGGGTAACAGGTGGGAATCCCGTTAATAACCCAATCCTTTACAAAAGAACCTCAAGAGCATCCAACAAAGAAGGTCTTTAGCAAAAGGAAACCAATGCAGACAGCTGATTGGTATATCCTGGAACTCCCAAAATTCAATCAGGTGGTGACGAAGGTGCTCAGACCTATAAGTCAGACAATACTTACAACATCATAAAATATAATGACTGGTCTCCTCCTCAAGATGGCAGCCATGACAAGAGGGATCAAGAGTGAACCCCATTATGTTAAGATGTCTCCTGAGTGAATAGTAACCAGTAAGAAGTCCAACAGCCTTTCTCCGGCCATCCTATGAAACTTCAAAATATCTGTATGGCATACCCTCGGGCAGTCATGATTCACATATATGAGTGCATCATTTTCTGAACATGTCAATCCTATATTTGTCTTATCTATATGTAGAAGGAACCTAACACTTACATTTTCAAACAACAACTAATCTTCTTTCTCATTGATGTGAAATTTTACAGAGTGTTTTATGTTTTATAAGTTCATTTTACATGTTTATTTTCCTAACAAACACTGTAAAAAAGTCATGTCTACAGGGTTCAGCATAAGTTACTTTCCTCCCTATAAATCATAATTTTTATTATTGATCTCTGATAATAACCATTTATGAGGTATATTCATTATTCTCACATCTTGGTTCATTTTGGTTGACCTTGTGGTTTTTGTTTAAAAAACCATTTCTGAATGCAAAAAAAAAGATATGCTTCATGATTTTTTACCTAATTTCTCGTAAAAATTTTTTGAAGAACCTACCTTACCTATAATTAAAAGAGTCAAATTTTTTAGCTGTTTTATACATGAAACATGGAATAGAAAACTTTGGATAATCAATGATAATTTCGGTGAACTATAGACTAGAAGAGAAAATTTTAAAATAAATTTATTCATATTTATATACTTATATTTGTTAGACACTTACTAAAACAATTTTCTATTTTTTAAAAATTACAAACTGTTCAAATTTTTGTAGAAAAAGACTAAAGTTTAATATTGTATATTAAATATTTTTTATTGATAAAAAATTAAAAGTTGTTTGCTGAGGTTTTTGTCAGTTATTCTTTAGTGTTGTTTTTATGTTTTATTTATTTTATTATTTTAATTTATTTACTTATTTATTTATTACGAGAAAGGAAAGGATCTTGCAACAAGAAAATATACAAGGCTTAAAGAGTTTACCCAGCTCATCTCTGGATTTTATACCAACATTTATTGAAAAGCACTCATTATTCATATGAGAAAGTGTTTTTTCCAGTGTTAATTTGGCACACGCAGAAAAAATTATTGTAATATACCAAAAAATAAGTGATATATTTAATAAATATTAAATGTTGTATTTTGGGAGTTCATTCACTATTCGGTCATTTAAAATGAAATAGTCAATTTTTATCACTAGTTTTATAGCTTTGAGCTATGCTGAGCCCTGTTTTTAATATTTCAGAGTTTAGCTCGGAAACTTTTGTGCTTACATGTTTATGCATTCTGAATGAAAACATTTTGTTGTTATAAAATTTGAATAATTTTTTTTTATATAAACCATATTTTCTATTTAGTGCCTTAAACTGAAATAAATTGTACTATTGTATGATCTTTAACCTTCCAATGGTCTAGTGGATAAATGCAACACCTTTGATGTTATAGGGATGACAGTTATTACAGAGTAGAAAAACACAAACTATACAGCTAAAGAGAACGGCTTGAAATGTGTCATTGGGTTATATTGCAGTTCTGCAGAGGGTTCTGAGATTATAAAGTTCCACAAAAAATTCTCTAATTACTAGATTTAGTTTCTAAACCCATGGGGTAATATTAACCTCACCACATGATTGGAAAGTTAAAAGAGAATTAACTCAAATGGCAAACATTTCATTCGTGATTTGATTTGGTTGTAAGTACTCAAGTCAGTGAGGTTTGGTTATACACTCTTTCACAGCGCTTCTCTCTAGCTGGAGAGTCTAACTCGAATCACTCTTTCACATCTTTCTTCCATCACTAGAAAACCTTGGTATGAGAGGTTGTATCCTCAAAGTTCACCACTGCATTCCTCAAACAATAACATTGTTCAAAACACTCCAAAGCTCAAATGTTGACAAAAATCATAATGTGGGAAACTAATGACTCTTCCACTTGCCCCCAAAGTTTTTGCCCTGTTGAAACCTGTTGTCCCTACGAAACTTTCACATGTATTTCTTCGATTTTGTTGGGCTTGTCACTTATAGAAACCATCCTTCTAGGGCAACTTCGACGAGCCTTGGATGGCGTAATTAATACAAAATTTCCGACGGTAAGTCCTTAATCACATTCCTTCAACAATCATATTGTTTGAAACAATGTTGATGAAAATCATTATTGGGGAAACTGATGACTCTTCCATTCCTCCCCAAAGTTGTCGCCCTGTTGTCCCCACGAAACTAGCTTCATCAAAATTGATTTTTTCAAAATTGTGTTGTTATATTGGGTTTTTCATCCTGTTTGGCGCAGTTTGTCCCAAGAGGAATTAGTGCCACTAAATTTCAACCAACCAACCAAACAATCCCACGAAACTGTCCCACGTCTTTCGCCGACTTTGATGGGCTCATCACTGACAGAGACCATGTAAATAATGACTATTAAAGGTAGCCTTATTTTTGTATGAATGCATTTTTATGACTTACTGAACAGCCATCACAAAGAAATAAACACGACCCACAAAAATTTATTTCAACTACTTGAAATAAATATGGAAATATTGAGAAATTTATAGAAGTAATAAATGAGTAGTAAAATCAAATACGAAATTGCATAAGAATATTGTCTACTGAAATATCTTAATGTATTAGCAATGGGTGCCTTTGAATATAAACTGTGTAATATTGGAATAAAATATTTAGGATTTTGCAGAAAAGAGACTTTAAAAGAGAATGTTATAGTTTAATTTAAACTTATATTATTGTACTAGTTTTGTTTATTGTTTTCAAAGTATATTTAAATTATGTCTGAAATGAGCAGGTACAAGTTTGTTTCCATTAGCTTTTTAAAACTGTAAAATTTTGTTTTTAAATAAAAACAATTTTCTTGAAATTTGTATTAGTACTTTTGTCTTAGTTTTATTCTCATTTTTTTTATTAACATGGTTTTTTTTATATTTTTAACTAAGCATGCAAGCTTTTGGAAATGGAATTTTGTATTTGCCTACAGTAGCAAAAATGCTAGAGATGTTTAATGAATATTTTTTTTTCTCTTCAAAACTAACTAAAAATTCAATTACATTACGGAAGTGAAAATTTTGAAATCTAAATCGTAACTTATTACATCGTAAAAATATTGGGGGATCGATCAGCTTTGAAATGTAGATTTTTATTGAGACTATTACAGTTTATGATCAGGCTTTCAAACTATAATATTTTTCGTTCCGGTTTCCGTTCCACTTCTACTATATATATATATATATATATATGTATGTATATATATCGGCTCAGTTCCGAATAAAATATATTATTTTAGTTATATTCTTATTTGGACTAAAAATATATTTCTATCATATTTAAAAAATTATTTCTGTAAAAATTAAGATTTTTTTTTTATTTAGTACTCTATGTGAATTGATACGAATTAACCAGCATGTACTAGCTTTGAGCAGAAGACGGCGAACATTGGCATTGTTATCCATTAACAAAATCGCACTTGACATTGAAATGAATTAAATTTGCCTTCTAAAAATAGTTTCATTCGAAGCTGGAACAGAAAAGTAATAGAAATCGTCGAGAAAGGAAATAAAGAATCAATGTGCACATAGTTTGGAGCGTCAGGGGATCAGTTTTTTTTACAACATGAGAGTTAATGAGAGTGAGACCTACTGCTTAAAGCCAATTCAGAACGGTTACGCATATCCATGCCACAGTGGGATTCGAACCCACAATCTCCAGTACTGAAGATCAGTGCCTGACCATTCGGGCATCGTTCGGTACAGTTTACAAGCCACACAGGATGGATTGGCAACAGTACTCCCTGGGCCAAGCCCTCTAGTACTGGGTTTGCTGACAATTGTAGTGCTTCAATCGATTGAGCATTTTGTTGGCAATAACATTAAACAAACAGTCTGCAGGTCTTTATGATGGGATGGGATGAAAAATAGTGCCAGGCCCTTAACAAGTTAAATAATTAAGATGAACAAAAATTAAATAATAACAAAAGAAAGTTTAAGGGTAGCAAAGAATTTTTTTTATTAAGAAAATACTGTAAAAAACAGTAAAGATAAAAGTGAATGATGATGAAAGAAAAGATTTAAATTTAAGTTAAGTTAGAAAAAATACATATGAATCCAAGTGATAAGTTGGTTAAAAATTAAGTTCAGCTAAAGTTGAAAATTAAGTTCAGCTTAAAATTGGTGACGAGAAAAGCTCAGAACAGGTTCTGTGGCGCCATCTGTTGGATGGCATCACGTTCCCAGCTAGCACGGAAACGTTGGATTTTCGTTGGTTATAAGTTGGCTGTTGGTCTTTGGTTGTTTAAACGTTGAAAAGGGGAAATGAAGTGATGGTAATTAGTTGGCAAAATGTTTGGTTGGCCATCGGTAATTCTGAAACGTTGGCCAACCGTTGGGCCAACGTAAGAGATTTTCTGTTTACGCCTCTTGCACAAATATCGGCATACCATTGGCTAAGAAATATAAAAGTAACCGCCTATATATCTACGAGCATGTGCAGAAGCTCCGCCAAAAGAGAAATTTGTGTATCAATCGCCATCTTTAGGGTTAACGCGCCATCGCTGCAGGATTTCAAATTTGCAAGGTATGTTCTCTTGATATTTTTGTGTTCTATCATATATATATGATATGCCCTGATTATTATTAATTTATTCCTGAAGAAAACGATGTTTGGCTATCTGAACTGTAGTTTCTCTTTTGTGTTTTTAATAGTAACATACCATTTACAAAAGTATATACATGGTGTTTTGGTACACTTTAGTCTTTAATACCTTTTTTAATACACTTCTTTAGTGCAGATTTAAGAAAATAGCAAATTTTAAGTCAATTTAAGATAGGTGACATAATTTTTTTTTAAAGCATGCTGATTTAAATTATCGTTAGGTTACTTTTTTGTGTTTTTTCTTAATAATAATAATAAAGTTGTATAATGATATGTAAACATTATGGATTTCCCTTTATCATAGTTATGAAACTTGTTTACTTTATAACTTAATTTTATTTATTAGATGTAATTATGTTTGCCTTTACTTTTTTACATATTCAAATCACCTTTGAATCATTTTAAAAAGGTAAAAGGATAAAAGGAAATGTTTGTGGTAACATTAAAACATTTTATAATATATACTTTTTGAGTTACTTATTTGTGTTTCAGATGCCATGAAATTGTGAATCCAGAGAAAATGTAGAGAACTTTGGTAGATGGATATGGTGGCCGAATTTAAATTTTAAAAAAATTGTAAATAAAAGAAAAATAACTAAAATATGTATATATATATTTTTTTTTTTTTTTTGTTTAACCTCTGTTGATGTGCTTTTCTTCAATTATCTATTTTTAGCTCTCAGAAGGGGAAATTTTCGTTTTTCTTATTTACGAAACAGTTTGTATCATTAAAAAAATTAATACAGATTTCAAAGGAATAAATGGATTGCCGCAGAGTAATTATTATATGAAATGTGTGGTGTGGACTAAAATAAACTATGTCATTCTTTTTATATCTATCTTCTATTTTTCAACTATTGCAAAATTTAAAAATGACTTATGTTATAAAAACATCAGCTTATTTCAAATTAATAGCACATGCCCATTCTATATTATACACTATAGCAAAATAATAAACAGAAATATAAACGTTGGTATTCCGTTGGCCCATCGTAGTATTACGTTGGCCCACCGTAGTATTACGTTGGCATTATGTAAACAAACCACCATTAGCCAACCATTAACCAACCGTTGGCTAACGGTTTGCCAACGTGTCATATCAACGTTGGCCCAACGTAACGTTGCTAGCTGGGGTTCGGATAGTGTAGAGGAGAGCATTAAGAAGGGAGATGAAATCTTAACAGCTTAAGGAATCACGGCGGCTCTCGGCCGCTTGCGATGTTTAGCGTTCCTATGATTACAGTCCGGTAATTCGGCTATGATCTGATTAGGTAGACTATACACGCATCCGTAAAATAATATTTTAAATTTACTTCCGGAATCTTAATATTGTAACATACAGGTCTCTCAATTCTAGTAGCGTCTGGGTGTTGAAGCAGTAGGAGACATGACGTACAGCTCTTATAATAACAAACGATTTATTTAACGATTAGTTCGGTAATTCGGCTATGATCTGATTAGGTAGACTATACACGCATCCGTAAAATAATATGGTAAATTTACTTCCGGAATCTTAATATTGTAATATACAAGTCCCTCAATTCTGGTAGCGTCTGGGTGTTGAAGCAGTAGGAGACATGATGTACAGCTCTTATAATAACAAACGATTTATTTAACGATTAGTTCGGTAATTCGGCTATGATCTGATTAGGTAGACTATACACGCATCCGTAAAATAATATGGTAAATTTACTTCCGGAATCTTAATATTGTAACATACAGGTCTCTCAATTCGAGTAGCGTCTGGGTGTAGAAGCAGTAGGAGACATGACGTACAGCTCTTATAATAACAAACGATTTATTTAACGATTAGTTTGGTAATTCGGCTATGATCTGATTAGGTAGACTATACACGCATCCATAAAATAATATGGTAAATTTACTTCCGGAATCTTAATATTGTAATATACAAGTCCCTCAATTCTGGTAGCGTCTGGGTGTTGAAGCAGTAGGAGACATGACGTACAGCTTTTATAATAACAAACGATTTATTTAACGATTAGTTCGGTAATTCGGCTATGATCTGATTAGGTAAACTATACACGCATCCGTAAAATAATATGGTAAATTTACTTCCGGAATCTTAATATTGTAACATACAGGTCTCTCAATTCTAGTAGCGTCTGGGTGTAGAAGCAGTAGGAGACATGACGTACAGCTCTTATAATAACAAACGATTTATTTAACGATTAGTTCGGTAATTCGGCTATGATCTGATTAGGTAGACTATACACGCATCCGTAAAATAATATGGTAAATTTACTTCCGGAATCTTAATATTGTAACATACAGGTCTCTCAATTCTAGTAGCGTCTGGGTGTAGAAGCAGTAGGAGACATGACGTACAGCTCTTATAATAACAAACGATTTATTTAACGATTGGTTCGGTAATTCGGCTATGATCTGATTAGGTAGACTATACACGCATCCGTAAAATAATATGGTAAATTTACTTCCGGAATCTTAATATTGTAACATACAGGTCTCTCAATTCTAGTACCGTCTGGGTGTAGAAGCAGTAGGAGACATGACGTACAGCTCTAATAATAACAAACTATTTATTCTGGGATAAATAAAAATGTTTACAGAGTTTCAATAGAAAAAACCAAAGGGGCTCAAGATGAGCCGGGAACGGTAACTTGTAGGCCCCTGTTGAACCTACAAATAAATCGGCTGTCAGATGTCTACCAGGTGTGTCGTTGTGCAGGGTATACAACCTCGACTCCATGAAAAAAAAAAAAAAAGCACGTGCCCGCCTTTTTTTTTTTGCTTTTTTGCCTGATGTCATCCCTCGCCTGTTTTGATTAGCTTTCTCCTTCACGTGACGCCGTCCGGCTAAACTCGAATTCGTCTTTTCGTTAGCGCCTCTCAGTCTCTGGTTTTTCCACGCTGTCTGACATAATTTCCATGGACATCTGAAGGCGTACCGTAACAAATTTTCTTTGTTTGTTAGTATCAATTTACTAAACTGGCTGGCGTTTAGTCTAGATCTCAACGCAACTTCTTTTATGACGGTAATATAGAGGGTGGTGACGTCACAATATTTATAAGCATGACGTGATTTAATAAGTATTAAATAACATTCTCTTCTTCCTCGATCCTCAAAATTTTCTCAATCCTTTTTATCTCCAGACGATGGCCGATTGGTTAGGGCGCTGATCGTCGGTTCATGGGTTCGAATCCCACTTTGGCATGGATGTTCGTAGCCGTTCGGAATCGGCTTTAAGCAGTAAGTCCCGGTCTCATTAACCCTCGTGTGCAAAACAACAGACCGTAGCTCTCCAAAACCAAACCAAACCTTTTTTTTATCTCCTGATCTATGATTTAGCTCCCTCCCCTACTTGACCAATGGGACCTCTTGAATTATTTTATTGGTTTACTGAGCCCCTTGACTTCTGATTTGATTAACAGGGTTTCCGCTCTTTTCCAGAACAAAATTAAGAACTTTTTAAGGATTTTCTATTGACCAAAGTAACTTTTAATAAAGACCTACTTGAAATACATGACATAATGGCATAAACGCTATTTCCTTAAGAACATATTTTAATGATTATGAACCAGACAAGGCATGTTCAATAAATGCCCTACAAGAATTCAGAATTAAGTTTTTAAAATGCCTAAAATTAATATAAGATAAGTCTATTTGACAAAAACTAATTTTGAAAAATGTACATCTAAAGTTTTTTGAGTTATCAAACTAAAAATAAATTGTGTAGACGGAGGAGACTCTTATTTATGAGAAAGGTCATTGTTAAATAATAAGTCTTGTTTCAGGAACCATTTTTTTATTCGTGGGTTTCGTTCCACAACACAGTACAAAGAAACACAGCACAAAAGCATCATTATAGACAAGCCCACACAGAGAAACCGAGTGACACCATGGGAAAACTAGATGATACTCGTAGCGCCACCTATCATAAAAGGAGAGGGACCCGCTATAATTGTGAATAAAAAAAAATTAACAGTACTTTCTGAGGGTTTAAAAACGACTCGGATATACACTGTCTACCAATAAGTATTTGGACACCTGTGATAGAACAGAAAAACTGACTTTATTCAAAATCCATAGTTGGTAGAGACTCCACGAGAGGCAATTACAACGTGAACCGTCCGAGGCATACTTTTCTCAAGTCTTTGTATTACAGCTAGTGGTATTGTCTTCCACTCGGCTTGGAGTAGATATACAAGTTCCTTCATCGATTTTGGACGGTAAGTGCACTCTTTAATTCGGTGATCCAACTAGTCGGTTCTCGAGAGGGTTCAGGTCTGGACCCTGGGCAGGCACAGACCATGAACTCCATTCGATGAAAGCCATTGGCACCATACCAAGCCTTGGTTAACCTCGAAACATGACAAATGGCATTGTAATCCTGAAAGTAACAGGGATCCAACTCGTAAAACTGCCACAACGTAGGAAGCCCATTGTCATCCAAAATAGTGCAGTAGGCATCGGCGTTGAGCTTACTATGAATCGGGACCAAGGGTTCCAGTCTATATAAGGAGAAACACCCCCCGACCATAATTCCATCTCCGCTGAACTTGACTGTTGCACAGTGCATTCTGACAGGAGACGTTCTCCAGGTAGACGCCATACCCAGACCCTGCCATCCGAACGGTTGAGGGTGAACCTTGATTCGTCGCTCCAAAGAACCCGCTTCCACTGATCTACGGTCCAATTTCGATGTACTTTGCACCACATTAACCGAGCAGCGCGGTTGGACTCTGTGATCAAAGGCTTATGGGCAGCAGCACGACCATGAAAACCAAGCAGATATGCTTCCTTACGGATGGTATTCATTAAAACAATACTCCCGCATGCCTGTTGAAACTCCTCGCGGATGAGGGCCATCGGTTGGGTGCGGTTCTTACTAATTTCTCTGGACAGCACGCGTCGGTCTCTATATCCCAGTTTCGTTGGTCTGCCGACTCGGGGCACATTCCGACAATTACCGCTCACCTTGCACTTCTTAATCACATAGGCCACTGTCGGTTTTGGGTACTTCAAATCGCTAGATATGTCCCTTAAGGATCGGCCACATTTGTGATACCCGATAATTATACCTTTCTCGAATTTAGAGAGCTCCGAACTGCGCGGCATCTTGCATCATGCGACTAATGCCGATGCTGTTTCCTACACGATGCATAACGGCGGAGGCCGTGACGTACCTCAGGACAACTGATATCGTCCTTTGCATAGTTGTCCAAATACTTATTAGTAGACAGGGTATAGATCAGAGTCGCGTGTGCGTGATATAGAAATGACACTTATATAATGTGTTTAGTAACTGATTATATTCGACGTTGCCTGGGAAAGAAGAAAGTTTTAGACTTTACTATTATATTCAATGCAAGGAAAATTAAACTTTCATAAGTAACTGAAATATCTACAAACACCCATCCTCCATGCTTCGTTTAATCAAAATCTTCATGACTGTTAGTTATTAGGAAAGGGCAGCTGACTTTATACTTTATACCTTTTAAGTATACGAAAGATTATTTACTTGTCAAATAAGTAACTAAAAAAAACCTGTCATTTAAGAAAACTGTTAGGAAATCACCTGACGACGGTGAATCTCGTCGATGAAGAAATTGATCGTGTTCCAATTTAAAAACCAAGAAGTTTTTAAGGACCTTTGACGAAAATTAAGTAGTTTTAAGGGCCCTTAAAAATGAAAACTAAAATTAAGGAGTTCTTAAGGAGTTTTAAGGACAGTGGGAACCCTCATTAAGGTCTCTCGTAAGTACCACCTTCTGCTCCTCCCTGGTTTTTGCTCTTATAGGTAGATTTTATTATTATGTCACAGCACATTTAACCCTTGGATATTCATAAATAAGTACACAAACATCTTTTCTTCTTTAACTTTAACCTCGGTGACA
>JAGEOH010001083.1:0-25000 GCA_032207245.1 Pardosa pseudoannulata
ATCATGAGATGCAGCCTCTAAGCACCAAAAAGGTAGGAATCTGTCTCGACTCAGCATCTTCTGTTGGTCCGAGATGAAATTGCCAAAGAAGTCCTTAGATGGGCCACCAGATTACTCTCCCCTCGCCCACACTGCATCGAGTCATTAATCGGTATTTGGAACTCTTGCGTAATATCCCTCTGTTAAAATACTACAAATAAATGATGCAGACTCATGGCATTTCTCCCTACTCAGTGGTTGGCATCCTTCTCCTCAGAGAATCTTCAAGAGTAGTCAGTCCTCTGTAGGCACAACATGCATCTCTGTAGAGATTGGTCATTCCTTTTTTTATGAATGGGGCCTGTTTCATTTTGTAAGAAAACTGCGGATTGTTATTTAATAGCATCTGACCACCATTTTTCAATAACTCTGTGTCTCCTTTCAATGTCTGGGACGAGTCCCCCTCCTGCTCCACTTGTTCGGCCCATTGGACTGATCTGCTTGAGAAAGGCTAAATGGTGGGTAAAGTCAAGTTAGAATAGTGCACCCGACGTCCCACTGCCGGCATGGCGGTTCTAAATCGGCTTGTGTGGCTAAGGAGTAGGCCATAGTTTTATGTCCCCTTATTTTTGACACTCTTCTTTTATTTCTCGTGACCTTTAGAATGAAATTTGTTGAGTTGTAAAGGGGATTTTGCTTCCTTTTGAAGCTCCTATTTTATTTCATTGTTTCAGTATATTCATTTTGGCATTCTCTCTCTACCTTTTGCATGCATATATATATATATATATATATATATATATATATATATATATATATATATATATATATATATATATATGTGTGTGTGTGTGTGTGTGTATAAACATATTATGTATATATATTTATGTATATGCAGATGAAGGCCATAATAATACGAACCCCTGTGAAATAATGGAAAATCTTTATTAATAGGGAGTTGTTCCCCCCCCCTCCCTTTGAGTGAAGTACATATTTAATTCGACGTGGGATAGATGCATGGACACTATTTAAAGGCGTATTAAGCCATTCCTCCTGCAGAGGACGCTCTCATTCCGATGTTGAAAACGGGAACGGACTCTAAATATTTCCATCAATGTTCCATGTCTGGAGACTGAGACGAGATGTTCCACTTCGTCATCGAACCCTTTCTGAAGCAGGGATCGCTCTCCAGGGAATACAGTCTGGTCGAGTGGATGTCTTCGACAGGATCCTCAAGTGCCGAATGACAAGTGGCCGCCATGATGTTGACAGTCGGCATTCACGATGAAACGCTTCTCCGGTCTTCTGAAATAGGGTAAATGACCTGCGAGAGACCCGCCTTTGGGATCTCTCCACCTTTGGCCTGAAAGCATTAGCTGCTGTCGCCAAGGGTTTACGCCTTAAGTTCCCGTTCGACAGTTTTTGTTGATACGGAGTCATGCTGATGACTGTTTCTCGTGTCTTGTCTCGTGTCTCTATCCCAATCAGCAAACTTTGATTTTAGTCCACTGTTGTTGGCTGATACCGTACTCCTAACAAACCCCAAAAGGTTTCCTTCACCGACGCCCCAACAATCTTTGGAACTCTCCCATATCAAATTATCGCAAACAGTTCGACAGAAGCACGGTAACTGCTGTTGGGAGAGTCATACCTTCCTCTTCACGCTCACTAGGTGGCGCGGCTGTACTGCAGGTGCGAAATACGTCAAACTTTTACACAGGTGTTAGTATTATTTTATCCTCCATCTGCACATCTACACATATTATCTATGCATATGTGTATATATATGTATATAATACTAGACGACCCTCCGACAGAAGTTGTCCCGTTTCAACGGTGTCCATCCAAAAATTGTAAAACGTTTTTAAATCAATTAAAAGTCGGACCGTTTGGACGAACCAAATTATTTTGAAAAACACTCGAGGCCCCGACGTCGTTCGATTCCGTTCAGGGACAGATGCGTTGCTTTCCGGCGCCGGCAGAATAACCTCGATACGCGCGCCATTCTGCATTTTTAATTAAAAAAAAAAACATCGGATCCAGGTGGGAACCTAAACCATTCTCGACCCCACTTCCACAAAATTTCATCTAAATCAGTCCAGTCGTTTAGGAGGACAAACACAAGGACAGAATACTTTTATATATAATGATATATATATATGGGAATCGTCGGGGATTAAAGGAGACATTTATACTTAATAATGTTTATTTACAAATGGGGAAACCTATTTACAGGGGGAACTGACATAAAAAAAGGAGGTTAGACATTTAATCAGCGCGCAACACACAACTTGCGCGTACGTCTCTCAGCTCGTCTGCCTTTCGCCGCATGCGCTGAGCGGGAGTTATAGCAAGAGTGTGATGTACTCGTTACCGTCCTATATATATATATATATATATATATATATATATATATATATATATATATATATATATATATATATATATATATATATATATATATATATATATATATATATATATATATATATATGTGTGTGTGTGTGTACGTGTGCATGTATACATAAGTATAAATATGCATACACAACCATATATATACATATGTATGTACATGTCTATATATAAACCTATATGTGTATTTATACATATATATGTATGTATATATATATGTGTGCGCATATATACACATGCAATACATATGCATATATATATACATATAAGTATATATAAATGTATATATATGGATGCATATATATATAACGTATATCTATAAGCATGTTTATATATACATATGCATATATATGTATACACATGCATTTATATATACATATATGTGTGTGTATACATACGCATATATATATATAAGATATGCCTATAGATATAATTATATGTATAGATTTCTGTGTGTGTGGAAGGGAACCCGTTTCCGAAGTGTGTGCTAATGATAGGGTTGTGGGGTTTTATCAGTGACAACTATCTGACGTTGAGCGCGGAGATAAGGAAATAGGGAGATCACGAAAAAGAACGGACGAACGTCTCTATTATTCCACACAGTCACTGCGTCTCCGAACGTTTACACCCCCGTTTCTACTTCTGCATTTCATTTTACAACATTCATATTTAGGAGTATGCTTGTGAAGATCGGTATACACACACACACACACACACACACACACACATATATATATATATATATATATATATATATATATTATAGATATATATTTCTCTACAAAGAGAGAAAGCGAGATAAACATGTTCGTATTGGTACATTTCTGTCAACACTATATATGTGTGTATATATATATATATATATATATATATATATATATATATATATATATATATACATATATATATACACATGTCTGTATATATGTAAATATACAAATAGGTATCTCGACAAACATGGACGCCTAGATATATATATATATATATATATATATATATATATATATATATAAAGGGAGAGAACAAGATAAATATATTTGTATATATTTATATCAACACACACACACACATATATATATATATACATTTATATATTCCTGTCCGTACATATACAAACATGTATGTACACAGAGAGAGACGGGGGGGAGGTGAGCGCCATGTATATATGTGTATGTTTCGATATGTGTGTGTGCGTGGGTCGAGGTGCGAGAAAAGTCAAATTAATTTCCATTAGTTGAGTTTCGGGGCCGAGTGTCGAGTCAAGGATGGTCACGGATCTTCGTGACTCGGGCCCCGTGGGAACAGAACGGACGGGCCTTGACTCGCTCTCTCTCTCTCTCTCATCCATTCATTCGTACACACACACACACACACACACACACACACACACATATATATATATATATATATATATATATATATATATATATACATTTACATATAAATACACAGATTATATATATATATATATATATATATATATAATTTTGATATATTACATATATATGTGTGTGTGTGTGTGTAATATATTAGGTAGGGGAAAGAGAAATGCATTATTTTTGCTTGAAATGAATGACTTTATTTAAGATGTTTCGGATTTGGGTGAGATAGGCACCGTTTTTCCTCTTTCTATAATTTGTTTCCGTTTCAAGTGCCTCTCTCGTAGAAGTCTTTGGACGAAAAACTCTAGCAATGGATTTTCTCAATCTTATCACTCGGAAGGCGAGCAAAAGGTGGTTGGTGCCAGGTCCGGACTATGCGGTGGATTCCAACCAAGCTCCCGCAGTTTCTGGCGAGTCACTACAGACGAGTGTGGCCTGGTGATGGAACACAACGCCATTCCGTTTGGCCAGTTCTGCCCAGACAAAAATTCGATCCACCATGGTTTGGGGTGTGTCACCCAAACATCGAGCTTCTTTTTGAATCTAACTTTGCACAAATGGTTTAAAACCGTTTTAGGGTCGATCTTTAGCTCCTGGACGATGCTACGACTACTAACATGCTGGTCACCTTCGAATATTTCCGACATTTTCGACGACGGGCCTGCCCGCGCGAGGTGCATCTTTAACACACAAAATGCCTGAACGGGATCGACGAAACCAAAATTGCACGTCATAAACACCATTCACAATTTCATCCGCCTGGCTCGCATCTTCGCCTTTATCAAAGAAAAACTGTAAAATGGATCGAATTTTCTCTTTGTTGAGTCGATGCAACTCACGACTGAATGGACCAAACAACAAAAAAAAAACAGTAAAAACATTTTTTAGCGTGACATCGAGCATAAATTTGAAATTGTTTGATGAATGTCCATTCGACACGTTTCCCATCCGTCGCCGGCCCACGGTTACGCGTTTTTACCGATATTCTACTTCCATTCGCCGAGTCAATGGGAAAATTCTTTCCGTCTTCGCTCTCGGGTGCCCCTCTGTACGATCAGAAGGATTTTTGTGTTTCATTCCTTTGTCGTTGATTCGTAAAGATGTTCGTTTCAGCAGCTCTGAAATAAAGTTTTAATTCGACTTGTGCCGTGTAGGACGACTGTATTTTTAGGACTGCTAGCTGTTTAGCTTTAACCTTGTCCAGCAGTTTTATAAAAAATGTCTTATATATATATATATATATATATATATAATTTAATATACATATGCATGCATATATTATTACATACATGTAAATACATACATATATACATATATACATATATATATATATATATATATATATATATATATATATATATATATATATATATATATATATATATATATATATATATACACACACATACTGGAAAATTTTTTAAATTAATGTATTTTGTCGTTGTGGGCAAAAAGGATTCGTCGTAAAACATTGAAATCTTGAAGTGTTAGAATGTTCGTATTGACTTTACTCTTCGTTCTTAAAAAGTTGATTTTCAAATAAATTCTGTTGACGAATCCCAACCTTTTCAGCCAATCACAGAATCGCAAATATTTCCCCTTCACAAAAATTAAAGTGAAAACTTTAAGGAAGAGATACATGTAGTATTAGTAAAAGTTTTCGAAACGTTCCTTTTGGAGCCGTGGTTGCTGAAATACAATTTTTTACCTTCCCAGGCCTCAGAACATTCGTAAGTAGTCGAACAGAATGGAAATCCCTCACAGAGCTATCTGGTATGCAAAATTATTACGAAAACGGTTTTTGAGGTTAATATAACAATTCTATATTTAAAAAAAAAGTTTAAAAAAATGAAATGAAAATTTAAAAGAACCGATTAAAACCACGTTTCAGGGACAATTATTTTGACTAATTTATCGAATGGATCGACCAATAATTCCTGGAATAATATTTTACAGTTCGTCAAGGATAATTGCTGAAAAGTATGTTTGCACCATGTTTCAACGCGAATTTTATTTATACTTAATTTAGAAGTATATTTTCTGAAATAGAAATAAAAAAGGTTTTTAAAAATATGCGAAATTGAAAACAAATACAGGTGTTTCGTTCATTTTAATTTCGAATTCGAACCACTCTTATGATACGATCTTTCACAGTACTTGGCAACTCCATAAGGAACGCCTCACTTATATTTAGTTCAGTGGCGCCATCTGGTAGTGTAAACAGTGACGATTATTATATTTCAGAAATTTTTATGGGAAAGAATTCAGTTAAAATATATGTAAATAAATATTGGATACAAATTAAAAAATATGTACATTTTAATAAAATGATTTTTTTAAATGTAAATTGGATAAGAGACAAATAAAAATAGCTATAATAATTAATTTAAATCTGCATAATATATATATATATATATATATATATATATATATATATATATATATATATATATATATATATATATAATTGTTTACATTAATAATCATTAATTTAAATTTCTATTTAATTTAAATTAACGTCAGATAACTGTATGTAAATAACTATATGTATATAATATACCCTTTCTGCATATAAGTGTAAGATATGTTACATTTAGAATTAAAGTATTATACATAGAATTAAGATATCTTATACAGAGAATTAATATTAATTTTATATCGAATTTATAAATTGTATACATACACAGGCACAGCCCCAAAAGGAACTAAGGGGGCTCGTATTTATTTTATGAAATGACAACGACTTTTTTCCATATTTCCCTGGATAGAAATATGTGACTTTTAGTTATGAGTTTTTGGCTCAAAATGAAATGTATACTTCAACATAAATATTTGAAGAATGACGGGCGAATGAGTAAAAGCGCTGATCTGGATTTGGGGATTTAATTCCCACTGCTGGCATGGATTTTTATAGCCATTCAGAATTAACTTTAACAGTAGGTCCTGGTCTCATTAGCTGTAATGTACCATTTAAAACCAACCCTGTCACTTTTGGAAAAGTCCCGAGTACTTCTGAGTCTTATATTTTCATAAGTATTCTTTAAAGCTTTACTACTGAGCAATGAGATTACGTCTCCTGTAGTACAAGTCATTAAAGTGACCTTACTTTTTTTATTGCACCGAGAATTATTACAAATTCTACAAAAAGGATTAAACAAAATTTTTAAACCTGTGTACTCTTCAATTTTCAAGAAATGAATTAAATATCAAATGTTTGAATAAATGATTTTAAATAGCAGAAAAATTATTACTATTAATAATAATGAAAATGCTTCGAAATCCACTTTTTAAGGAAATCTGTTATCATTCCAAATTACAACTCATACAATTAAATTTCAAATATATACAGTATGTTTGCAATTTTTTTCATTTTTTTAAAAATTATCAATTTTTGTTTTTATACCAACATGTAACATAAAAACAACAATAAATAAATAAATAAGTAAATTACCAAAAAGTTAAATTTTTAAACACTTTAAATTTTTAAGAAAATTAAGAAAAAGGAAAGAAACAGAAAAAAGAGGTTTTACAGGAAATTGGAATAAAAAAAGGTCAGCAGATTTTTCTTGTTCAAAATTTAAATTTCCATTAATTTATACCTTCTTCTAATTTTTACTTTATACTTTAATGTTTAAGCATTGCAATTGTTTGAAAAAACAATTGAAAAAGAACAATACATCAGCTTTTTTTCCTCAAAAATTTAAGCAGCCCCTTTACTTTATTCTATAGTAATTTAAGATGCAAAACGATTTTCCTTGCCATCTTAGCTACACCATGCTGACAATTTGGCATGAGTAAGATGCCAGAAAAACAGTTTCAAAGGACGGGGGTTACATTAACTGGGAATTCAATATACAAACATATACATGCACATATGTGTGTGTATGCAAGTATATATATATATATATATATATACTGGCTGTATGACTTCATTTCCTTATCAATATTTTATTTGATTTTTTATACCAAATTATTTGTATATAACAAAAACTGATGACTATATTATTTCTGTAATTCTTTCTCGGTTTATGGGAGATGCTAAATGGTTTTATTACTTAAAAACAGCAACATCTCTTTGAACTGAATTCGACTGGAATGTGCCTGCTGTCATGGATTATTTCGAATTCCACTTGTGGTCATTTTGCAATCTTACAAGATATTCTGGCTTCTATTTCTATGTTTATATACAGGGAACATCCAAACATTCTAAGCTCAAACCAGAGTAAGCATTCTCTATTAGCAAACACACAATCCTTTGCTTTACTTTTTTACCTCAAATTTGGTTATGTTTCAAATTTATGATTCTCATTTCGATCCCCATTTCGATGACTTTCTCCCTCTCTCTCTCTCTATATATATATATATAACATATCACAATTATTTCATGTTAATATCTCTTTCAAAACCTCCTTTCTTCCATTTTAATTCCTTAAAATCTATTTTCCAAACCACAAAATGTCTTAAACAAAGCAATGTCCTCAACTTAAAATTTTTCCAACACATTTCCCAAAGCTTTCTGTGCAATAGATGTATATTTTCTGTCCATTCAACATGCCAGCACGTGGCTCCCATCTAACAGTTATTTAAGATCCATTATTAGATATTTCCTGACAAAGTTTCTTGTCCCTTGGGAAAATTCTATCTGTCTCCCTCTGTTTGAGCCACCTTTGCCATTGACTGCCTTTTTAGCAGGCTCTCAATAAAGATTTAAGCTGTTCTCAAAATTGCGCTTCCCTTACATGTGCAACATGATTCATTCGTATAACTGCATCGATTTCTCCTCGCCCATTAGCCAGGGAAAGTAAAAGCAATAGGGGCTACATCATTATTGGACTGGTAGCTTTTATTTTGCTGGATAACATATGTATATATTGCAAACACCAAATAATAATTTCTGTTTGATTAGTAAAGAACTATTTGCAAAAAGATGAAGTTGCCAATCCGGATCACGTGGCGAGCAAGAATATTTCAAAATCTACAAACTTTAATGGAATATATCGTACAGGGAAGTGCAGTAGCATTTTATTAGCATGATGGAGGTCTTTGAAATACTGCCCTTTTTGCAGTAACACCTTTTGTGTGGGTGTATATACACATATATATATGTATATTTATATATATATGTATGCGCGTGTGTGTGTTTGTATAATGCAATATTCTAGCTCTTCTTCTCAATATATAATAAATATCGTTATTGTGTGGTATGGCACTGAGATTATAAATATATTTTGAAAACAGAAAGAGTTTAAAATCTGATAGATATTTTCAATAAGATCATGTAAGTGGCACTGCACATGTAACAATTATGGGAATATTCGATTCCAAACTATCATTTTGAAAAATAAGAGGACACATCCCACTGATAAGGCCACTTTATCCTAAAAAAATATTTCAAAGGAAAGGAAGTCAACTCATTAGATGATAACAGAAAACAAACATTTAATATCTTAAGACAAAAAAGAAAAACTCTCAATGAAAGCTTTTGGGATGTCATTATTGTATTATGAATTTTTTACAGCTTCGTTGTTGTGATTCAAATTCTATTTTTGATTGTAGTTCCAGTACTTTGATTCTGTCTCATTAGAACACTTTTTATAAAAAAAAAAGTTTTTACTCTTTAGTGCATTTTTAATGCTTTTCTTATTAAATAATTTTTGATATATATACATTTTGTGCAAGTAAATTATGAATAAAAAGAATATTCCACAACAAATTTTTTTTTTTTAAAGATGAAGTATGTGTGTGATTTTTTAGTATGCGAGTTGAGTAACTGTGTGACTGAAAACAGAAGAAGCGTTTAGTGCACACACTTTATTAAAATTCATCAGAAATGCAACTTGTTGTAAAAGTATTAACAAAGAAAAACAATCAACCTCCGTCTTTGTGAGCAAAGAATAGATTTCATAACTTTTAGACAAAACTGGAGAGTATTTTAAAAATACATTTTCAACTTTATTTCTCATTGAATTATTTATTAGCATCTAGAAATGAAGTCAAGATACAAAGAAATGACAATTGCTTTTGACAACACAATTGAGAAATCGGACCACCTTCGAACGTATAATAATTGGATTTGGATATCGCTGACCTATCTACCACATTTGATCGTTGGACCTAAGGAAAAGACCATGAACCCGAAAATGATGAAAACCAACGTGACTGTCTAGCCTACTGCCAAAGTTCTATTGGTGAAAACTAACTAACTCACTGCCATAGGTCACCCACAAAATAAAATCAACAGCTAACTAGTTGCAACAGATTTCCAGTGAATCGAGCTCAAATAAACTACCTTCGATTTCTGTCTATAAGCTGAGGACCTTCAAATTCACAGATTTGGAACAAAAACACGAAGCAGGTAACTTTGTCGTTAAACTGGGTATGCTTTTGAAAATGGAAAAAGTATTTTCTTGAGTTACCGTTAACATGTTAGCGGTTAAACTGGGTATGCTTTTAAAAATGAAAAAGTACTTCCACGGGTTACAGAGCATTTATTGCTGTAAAACAGCCACTAAGATGTTACCATAAAACAGCAACTGATTACAATGTTGTCAATCAGTTCCTTAACTTTTGTACAGTTTTAAATAATTAGTTTAACTTAAGTGATAATCAATACCCAGTATTTTATTGCTATACAAAGTCTGCAAGTAAAACAAAAAATTGAAAACTGTTCATTAGTATGCTGTGCACTAGAAACGTTTTTAAGGAATATTGTTGAACACCATTTTTATCAAATAATCTAAAATTCTCTTCTAACAGATTTTTGCATCCTCACGTAACAACATTCTATAGTCTCATTATAAAAATATCGTTAAAAATGGATAATTTTAAACCTTGAAATTCAAGTTGGGTTCTATACAAGTTTTGAACTCGGCTTGAACACAGAAAATATCCGGTTGCAGATTTTGTTCGATCTATAGTAACCTTGCTGAAACTAGTTCACGAAGAAGAAAATGAAAAGTGATATAACATTGAAATTGTAACAGCCTCTGTAATAACATTTATTCTAAAATATTCATTATTTACACGTGATTGCATTTTTATATCCCTTACCTATGGCACTGAGTAACCAATCGACAAATGAGTAACAAAATAGCCTTTTTTTGGTTATTCTCTCCGATAACACCAATGATAACATCTTATTGAACTAGATAACACGAACGGCCTAGCAGGGTGGCAAATCCAATCACAACCCATTTGGTCTCAAATCAAATTTCCATTTGGCTAAACACCACCCCAATTTCTATCGAAGCATCCTACCGTAAAATAGAACATTTTAAAAGGCAATATATGCTTTAAGAAGATTAAAATTTCGTTCGTATGGCAACCGTTTGTTATTTTAGATAAAGTGCATCTGTTTGATTTCAGAGTAAAGATAGAACAAGAAGACATAAAACTGTTTGATCTACGTTAGTGTATAAGATTCAGAAAATTTTATAAATTGTGTTTTCCAAACAAGCGATTTGTGCACTTTTTTGTTTTGATCCAAAGCAAGCACAAGATGGATTTGAGCCAGTAGAATAGGTGTATAGAGAGGTTAGAGATGTAAAAAGATAAAAAAGATCAGAAATTTGACAAATGTGTAGAGCCAATAGAAGCTGCACGTCACAAGTGCCTATCAATATATATATATATGAACGAACTTTACAAAATCCTAACCCACCTCAAAACAAATTTGAAATGGTATTCTACAGAATAGAAAAATAAACGACAAATCAGGTTCTACCGTATATAATTTGGCAGCATCACCAATATTTCCAAGCTTGTTTCTTTATACCCATATAATGCAGATAAAATGTTACAAGTAATAAAGTGTTCACAAATATTAATTTCATATGATTGAATAGTTTTCCTATATATGTTCTTTTTTGCTACTATTCAAAATAGTTAAATTACATTTACAACTTTTTTTTTGCTCCACGCATCACATGAGTCTTTGTTGCGCAGGATCCTGAGAGCTGGGTCACAGTCGTCCAATGGGTCAGCTCCCAAAATGAAATTGAAACCGGACACCTGCAGCAATGTCCTTAACACACTTGAAACACGTCAATAGTAAGTTTCTCTCTCCACCCAGCCACCTGGGTTGCGGCGAAGAATGTACCGCCGAACTTCGTCGTACACAAATATTAATAAAGAAAACGGGAGGGCTGGAAACCACCACCCAAACCTAAAACAAGAAAAACATTTAGCTCACACTAATAATACATATTAATAAAATTAGCAACAAACGATAATCACACCAGTCAAGTCTATCTTACTTCCAACGTTTAAACATTCAGTCCACTTATCAATATTTTTGATTTTAATTCCAATCCTATAATTTTCACCACTAAATGCACATTGTGCTGAATAATAGTGGAATGGTTAGGGTGCCGATCTCCAGTATTGGAGTTCGTAGTTTCAAATCCCACTGTGGCATGGAATTAGCTTCATGGTCTCGTGTTGCAAAACAGTAGACTGCAGCACTCCAAGTTACCAAACCAAACTACATGTACATTGCTTCTTGATATTCACTCTTTCTTTTCTGTTTCGGTTTTGTATAAAACTACTTGCAGAAGGTAGATTTAATTCAGTTGTCAAATGCGATTTTGATAATTAATAACAATACCAAGGTGCACCGTTTGTATTGTAGAGACTGGTTAATTATATCCCTTCACATAGTTTACCAATTCAAAGTAAAGCAGGATCTCTTCAATTTTGGTAGAATTGCAATTTTTATTTATGATGGGATTATATTTTTAGTACAAATAAGAATATACATAAAATTCTTCATTCGCAACTGAACCAAAAAAAAGCATTATTTTTGGCAGAATGAAAACCAGAATTGAACTAATATATATATATATATTTTAATTGAACTAGAACAAAAAAAAATAATGGTTTGAAGTATAAAAGAAAGAGGTCTTACTTTAATGGATACATCCTAAGACCTTTGTCCATTCCAGGTGTATAACAGAGGAATGCCGCTAGTGCAGTTTCGAATATTAAACCAAAATTTAATACATGATTCCTAAAATAAATAAAAATAAAAATAAATGTGTTGAATGAATTCAAATGTTGAAATGAATATCGTGAATGAAGCCATTGTTACCTCATTCCTTGATGAAGTACAGAATTTCGCCTCGTTTTGCAAATGATTAAATCAGCCCATTGTACAATGACAATCGAAACAAAGAAGGCTGTGTGGCACGTGTACTCCAGTGTCTTCCTGTCCTTGAAAGTCTGAAAAAGAAAACAAATTGGTTTTCAGAAATCAAGAAACGGGAATTCTCCATTAGAATCAATAACACAAAAAACGAAACAGCAATTAAATCCTGAAATTTATTTAAATTATTGTGATATAAGAAATTTTGAAATAATCCTAAATCTTGAACATCAACTCAGTGGGTTTTTGTTAATGGACCCAGCTGAGCCCAATCTGCCAACATATTCAAGAATATTGGAGAATATATAGCAACATCCAAATCCAAAAATGATATTCTATTAGAAGCCAGGCAATATTTTGGTGAAAGAGCAGAAATTTTCTTACCCATTCTTGATTGTAGGAGTCTCGCAAGTCATTAATAGCTGCCGAGTCCCATTCTTTCCGCAGTCCAAGAAGTCTGACTGGCCAAAAACCATTTTCACTCATGATCACAAAATAGGTGAAGAAACCGGCTGCTGCTTGCATCATACCGATTTGACCATAAGACATCGAGATTAACCTTCAAAGGAAAAGAAAAGATTAGAAAATAACTCGATAAACTCAAGATGCTTAGAAAGAGATACAAAAAGCTTTCAAAGTCACTGACAGAAAAAGATTAAAACAGATTTTTGGAAAAAATATAGTAATATTTTTGGGGGTATTTAGGTAAATGGTATATGAACAAATATAGAATTATACAGAATTTATATAAAAATCTAGATATAAATCATTTTGTAAGCATTCCAAGTCTTGGTCATTAAATTCAATAACTACAGATTCACAAAAGAAGTTTTCATGGCTAAACTAATAAATAGGCAAAACTTAGATGGTTCAATTCAATTGTAAATCACTTCAAAATTATTCATCAGAAACCAAAGATATTATTGCCTGGTATCGAAGTATCTAGGGCTGTAAGAAGAACAAGTCCAATTATTCATTTTGAAGTTGATACAAAGTAATGATATAACTTTGAATGCAATATCAAATACATGCTTCACAAGCCTTCATACAGCATTTATTTCAATTTATGGTAACTATGGTGATCTTTTATTATGAACACAAATGTACCAAACTGAGCCTTGAGACAGATTGCAAGTATTAAACTGTTCAGGAAGAAACAATTTGGAATGACCCTCATAGATATGATGCTAGAATTAGTGAGGGGGACACAAAAGGTGACATTTGCAGTACTTGCACCTTCCAGACAGAACGGGAAATTTAGCAAAGCACAATTCTAAGCCTCACATGAAGGACACTGCAAAAGGATCTTGGCTTGGAAAATTCGCAGTCTTTTGGATAAAATAAGCATCTTTACAATGACCTTGTGCTTAGCCATATCAATAAAATCACTTATAAAGCAGGCATATTAAATGATCAAGTAATCCAATAAATTAACGTATTTGATTTTAACCAAGTGCCATAATTCTCAGATCATTGTTTAGGAAGCCACTTAACCAAAAGTGAATCAATTGGATACATCAAAGAATTTGTGATTGAAACTCATTCTATAAGTTTTGGAAAATGCAGAACAACAGTTGAGAAAGAAAACTCTTGCACTGCAATATAACATAAGTAAAACACAAATGAAAAGAGAAAGTATGCAGTCAGCTGTTTATGTGCAAGGAATAATCTCATTGACTTGTAAAGCAAGAACTTCAGGAGTTTACTATATATCCTCAAATAAATATTGATATTGCATATTGATATATTTTCATTTATTATTTTGGCATTTTAATCACCAGAAAACTATAAAAGTGCCAAACAGTAGTTTCTGCAACTTTTTTATAATGCATTTTTAATATATTTAGGAAAATGAACATGATTCTGAGCATTTTAGAAAGACTTTTTTTTTTTTTTTCCTTCCTGCTTCTCCAATCAGTCAGCTTTTAGAAACCACCACATGCTCTAGCATTGAGAATGTTGTTTGTTCAAAGCAACCAAACAGCTACATTCTTACAGCCTTACTGGTGTCAACTTTACATTTAATGCTACAAATTGAAAAGATATCTGACAACTTAAAATAATTTCAGCAAAAACCAATTTCATTATAATTACAAACTCAAAAAAGAAATCTACATACTCTAGAATATGTGCAAACACACAAGTTATGTATTTCATAGTTTAAATTTTAAAACCTCTTGTAATATCAAAATAATATAAAAAATGTATTCTTCCTTATTTGAAAAAAATATTAAACAGTCCATTTAAAGAACCCCAAAATAGTTACCCTATAGAGAGTAAGACAAATTTATTCTATCATTTGACTAAGAATGAAAGTGGACAGATCTTGACTGAATCAGAAGAGAAAGACAGAAGCCCGGAAGGAGTGTCTCCATAGCAGATCCACAGATACAAAACTTACCGTTCGTTGACTAATTTGTCCTTTTTCGGATCTCTGGGTTGACGCTTCATGATGTCGCTTTCGGCTGTTTCGTAAGCAAGAGAGATAGCGGGAACCTGTTGGGATTTTGAAGCAACGAGCTATTCATCAAGACCAAGTATGCATACGAAACGACACATGTCTTAACCCAATATTTAACAAAAGCACAGTCACTGGCAACTTCACCCGAAAGAACAAGACAAATCCCAAGAACTCACCTTAGGGTTGCAAACCAAACAAGACAGGATATGCATTGATCAAATTTTTAAAGTATATTGGATCCAGGCAAACGGTGTATGGACAGTATATATCCATGTAGAAGCCAAGAATTATTCATCAAGTTAGGAATCAGCTTATATAAGAATCCATCGAGCAGTATAATATATATCTTACTTGCTGACATAATTTGCCATTAGCAAAAAAAAGTCATCAAATTGCCAAAATTAAACTAAAAGGTTTTTTGAAGCATAAAATTAAAAATATATATATAATGGCAAAAAAGAAATAAAATTTTTTTAAATTTTAAAATGAAAAAAAACACAAAATTTGAAAAATAAATTTAATGTGACTTTAACTTATTATAATTGACCCAAAATAGTAATATTTATCAGTAGCAAATGGGATAATCTTCTACAAAATAGACTTCTATATAAGTCAGAAACAATCGATAAATTAGCAAAAAGAACAGTTTTTATTTTTTATATTGTTTAAATTTATGAAATAGTGTACTTTCAAAGAGGATTACACAAGTTTAAACTATTGATATTGGCATCTAAGTAAAAAAATAAATAAATAAATCATTGGCCATATATGTCTAGCACCACAATGCTCAAACTGAAGGCTGCAGCAGCAATGTAGAAAAGTCAGCATAATATTATAAAATTAATAAAAAAAAAACCTGAATTAACTTAATATTGTTATCCTTGCATTCTAGAAAATGTCTTTGTGTTTGTCTCTACTTCTGCAGTATTTAAATAGGAAGCTGTGATGAAAAATGCTTCAGAAGCTGGTCTAATGTTTTATATTGCAACAATTGGATTGGAAAAGATCTACCCTGTTTTATCTGCTTGGTGATATTTTCGGCCTCAGCAACCTATTTGAATGTTACAGAACGTGATCTCAGCTTATATATGGATTTTTAATTTTGGGGTGACTTTTAGAAGAAAAATCACACTCTTAGCTTATATGCAGATGGGCTTATATTCAGAAATATATGGTGTACAGAATTTATAATTTCATCATCATTCTAAAATGCTGGATAACAGCTAAGATACATAATGAAATTGAATTACTACAGATCCACAAACAAAGTTTTCATGGCTCAACCAATAGGCCCCTGGGCAAAACTCTGATGGCCAGACACGAGATATGTAAGACATGGTTGCTGCCAACTGTTATTTTAATAGGTTCAGAAATATTCAAATTTAGTAAAAAAGAAAACAAAGATTATGTTTTGTAAAACGATTATTAAGCCAAGGTTTACTTAATTGGGACAGTGACAAAAATAAATGAAAATCGACTATCTATCACTGAGAGAAAGGTTTTAGGAAAGATTCTGGATGCAGTGAACTCTGATGGACAAGATGTATCAAGAGGCACGTATCATCCACTCTATTAAAGTGAACTTCTCTTCATTAACATCCAGACTAAGGTGGGTTCATTGTATTGAAGAGGAGAGTGGTATGGAAACAGATTTGGAAGAAAACTACAAAAGCTTTCAAGATATTTGCAAGTTCATTTTCTATAGAAATATTTACAAGAAGCTCATGATAAAAGATCATCTCATATTAAGAATACAACAGACGCAAGCACCCAAATAGTCAATAATTCTACCTTGTCATTACTTATTTATATCGAGCTAAATAGAATGATGCTAAATACTCAGAAATAAATAAAGCATCTAATACTTTTTTTGCAAATCTCTTTCTTGTTTTGGATGGCCTGTCCATATCAAGTATTTCAACAGGTTTAAAGATAACTGTCAAATAAGTATGAAAATACACACGTGGCTAAAAGAAAAAACCATACTAAACCAAAAGTGGTAGATGCGAGAGAATAAAGGCAGAAATTTTTAATACATTTTATGATTTTGAGCAGGTTACAATAAATACCTCCTACAGTTATTAAAATGATCAACCCAATTAGTTCACCCGTAACTACATTTCAAAATAGAAATGCTAAACAAATCTGGAGGAATAAAAGGAAATAAATAAGAATCTCAACTGTAAACAAGAAATATGCATAATAAAGACAATTATTCATCAACTCTTTTTTAAAAAAGAAATAATGCCAAACAGAACAATTGGAAGAAAACTATTTAAAACATAAAAGCAAAGCAGTTTAAATCTACTTCAAGAACTGCAGAAATAAAGAGGGGGATATTATTAAAGGAATCTTCATTGCTGCATTTCTTGTTAAATGTGGGTTAAAGCATGTGGTGATCAACTAAATGGTACTTAAAGAAGTTTGCAGGTCCTACCATTGCTAAATCATTATAGCATTGAAAATGGCCACATGCTACCATGTGACCATTTTCAGCTGCCATGCATTATTTATCGTTAATTCTGAATTACATATATTAATATTTTCTGTTCTAAAAATTTCAAGTATTTTCATTTACCAAGGAATGAAATGGATTCTATACCTTTTTTTAAAGAAAGAAATATTTTGCCTCATAGTCAAACCTGTGTCAAAGGTCATAAAATAGAAATGCATTTAATAGCACATTAAAAGCAATCGCAGAAATATGGCTCCCAAAATTTTACTTTTTTTTTGCCTCGGCCATCCATTTATCACCAAGGCACTGAGGAGACAGTAAACTTCCATAAGTACCAACTAACTTTCATGCTAGACATTATCATAATAAAAATTCATGCACAATACATTTCAAAACAACTAATTTAAATTACTTTTCAAATAGAATCAAAAGGTTTTTGACTAAATTAATATGAAAAATACTACAACTATTACACATGTTATTGAGCTATTTATAAATGCAAACTAGCGGACTTTAAGAATCCATAAACATAAGCATGCTAAATATACCTACAGAACAAGTTTTGAAAATTATTCATTATAAAAAAAATAAAATATAGCCAAAGAAATATTTTAATAACTATAAACCTTTTATACAGGGAAAAACCATTTAGAAATTCTCTATCGTTTGCAATTTGCCTGTAATAACAACATTATTCTGCAGAGTGGAGAGAATTATCTCATGCATTATGGATGGAGAATGTATTTACCTTTCCCTCATAGCAGAAATTTTTATTATTTTCAGTTTTCCTGAGAGATTAAGTTTTCTTTCTCCAAAATCAAATGAAAATGGTACAATTCATTTTGCCATACAAATATATAATCTGACAATGTGACCCAAATTTGTACAACGTATGGTTAAATTGTTCAATTTAGTAGGTATGCTTATGGCATATACAGAATATTTTTTCAATGTATCTAAATCTAATGCATCAATTTCAAATGTTTAGATTTTGTACCACTTTTGACTTTTGTAACTTCTAAAACAGCTGAGATCACATGAAGCATGCAGTGAATGGAAAAGAATAAAAAATAGAAGGGAGAAAATGCAGCAATGAAACATGCAAGTAAACAAGAAGCCAGTGTCAGCACAATACTCGCTTTACGAGTCGAAATTACCTTTCGTTCACTAATTTATCATGTTTCGGATCCCGAGGTCTCCGTTTCATGATATCTGATTCTGCATGCTCGTATGCGAGTGAAATGGCTGGGACCTAGGTTGAGTAAGAAGTGAAGTTAACAGAAAAAAGAATAGTTACATGCTCAGAGAAAGTCAGAAGCAGCAGAAGAATTCGAGGGCTTATTCCAACTCAGAAATCTAATGGGTACCTATCAACTACAATATTAAACACATAACACTGATCTTGAAACTAAAAAATAAATAAACAAAATAGATAATTTTCTTAAAACCCCATTTCCTTTTCTGAGTTTTTAAACTAACTAGATGATTTGGTAAGTTTTTGGCAGACTGTATATACCAAGGATGATTGTACTTCTAAGTAAAAAACCCATAAATTTATATCACTTATCCTCAAAAACCCTGAACTTCAAAAAGTTAATTACATATAACAAATAATTGCATGATACTAATATTAGAATTAATGTATTGTTAGTCCATTTCAAGCAGTGATTTTAATTAACAGTCAATGAAAGCAATGACTGCTTTCATTTTAACAATTAAAATGGAAAACTTAACAAACCTCTTTTAAGGAATCTCACTCTTAGATGTTAAACAAATTAACTTTCTTAGAACTAGATTTTTAAATCTTGAATATCCAATACATTATATTTATCATACAACTGTTTTCTCGTACAGTAAGTGCTAGATGAAGCTATCACCAGACAAAAAAGTAAAATATTACCCCACCCCAAGAGTCGTGAAAATGTGTACTCATAATGCTACACTTACATAAATCAATCCAAGCCCATTGGAAGGTGAAGGCTTATAATTCAGAAAATAACCTCTTCTCTTCTATCCCCCAACAAGATGACTGTAGTAGAATCCTGCAGCCAAAACATGAAACCCATGCAATAACTAAAGTTTAACAAGAAACCTTTTTAATTTAGTTATTTTAAAACTTTTTTGCTTCTTTGGATTCAAACTACGATGGTGGAAATTTTCAACCTGGAAGATATGATTATTTCCAAACCTTGAAGGAACCCTGAGAGCACAATCATCCTTAAAAGTTAAAAAGGTTTAAATAAATTTGAAATCGCAAATTATTCCCACTAGAGTACATAGTCCTTAAAAATGCACAAAAGACTTAGAGAAGAGTGCAGTTCATGCTTAGAGCAATAAATGATACAAAAAACAAAAAGTGTGTTTAACTCTCACATCTTAGAACATTACAATAAAGGATATTTTAAGAATCTACACATAAAAACTAACTAGACTGATGATGACTACGATATAGTTCAAATTAAAAAATGTTTTATAAAATTATGCTAAATGCTACAGTAGGCAGAAAAAAATTCAAAAATATTAATAGTTTCAACTTTATTATACTATCAATTAAACTTTATAATTTGAATTCTTAGTCTACAAATACATTTCTCAATCTAAAACATTTTTCTAAAATTTTCAGTACAATTGGAGATTGAGATATTATATTTTTGTAACATTTAACCTTAGTATAACAAAGTGATAGAGTATAACCGTTAAACCTACATAACATCTGAATATTAATTGTAAGGGTCCCAGCACAATTAGAGTTCACAAATAGTAAAAAAAAGAACCTTTTCAGTGACTTATGCTTTTAAAAGGGGACAAAAACGGGATTTTATTTGCATATTGATTGATATAGGTACATAATTTAAATACACTAATGGGTTATTACGATAATAACATTTATTGTTTCATTCAAGAGAACTATGAATTGGTTAATGTTCTTATCTATTATTGAAAACTATACATATATATAAATATGTATGTAGGCAAAATTATTTGCATATAAACCAGCATTATTCAATACTCCATCATTGATGACAAATATAGCTATTAAGATCTTTGTTTAAAGCATTTTCCAAACTCTTCTTTTTGTATTCTTTTTTAGCTCAACTCGTCTCATAATCCTTTAATCTGTCCTATAAAATAAGAACTGAGGGTTCCTTTCTCTGGAATATAATTATATATATATATATATATATATATATACATACTTATTGTTTCAATGATTTGAAATTTCATTGTTTTGTCCAATATTAAGTTGCATACTTTTATTAAAAATAGCAATTCATGTTGATTCACTGTTGAGTAGGCCTGAGCGATATACTGCAATATATCGATATTTCTTTAATATTCCAGAAATAGTATTGCGATATCGATCTATCTAGTATATTGTTCTATATGGTATTTTATCCACTTTATAGAATATTTGAAAAATTAATAATTTAAAAACTGACCTTTTTGCAAAAAATGACTTTTTAGACTGCTGAGAACCCTGTATTTGCAACTGGAGAGATTTTGATATAATTATATACATTAAAATGTATGATGATACAATATTTTTTAAATTAAAGAAAGATGTTTGTATTACCCACATATTTATGTAATTTTAATAAAAAAATAATTATGAAAATTAAAGAATTACAAATATAATCAATAAATATTAACATACAAACTGGATATTTTACAACATAAAATAAACATAGAATAATTTTTTGAAAACTTACCATATCTGTACCTAAATCAATGCAAAGAATTGTTACAGTGCCTAATGGAAGAGGTATATCAGCTAAAATGAAGAATAAAAAGGGGGAAATTTCAGGAATGTTACTTGTTAACGTATATGCGATGGATTTCTTCAAGTTATCAAAAATTAATCGACCTGAAACGAAACACAAACACAAAATTCGTCAACATTTCAACAGAAATGGAGCCAGTTCAATTTCAAAAGAATACATACCTTCTTCAACACCCGTTACAATGGAAGCAAAATTGTCATCTAAAAGAATCATGTCAGCTGCCTGTTTACTCACATCGCTGCCCGCTATACCCATGGCAACACCTAATTAACAAAAACATATTCAGTTTTACATACGTCACCTGACATCAGGCATTCAGATATTGTCCAAAATATTTCTCTGTCATTTGTAATATCTTTCAATAAATGAACACTATTTAATGCACATTTCCTTTCTTAAAACTGTCTTACATATAAATTTATGTTTAAACAAAGGTATAAATTAATATCCACAATATAAATAACAATATAAATTCCCACAAGCTTTAGAAATACTCTTCTCTGTAATTGGGGTGTTCAGAATAAAGTTATAATTATTTATTTAATTCTTTAAATTAATGAATTTTTTTTTTCAATTTCTTATAACTTTACGGATACTTTGTTTAAATGTTAAACCATCCATTATTCCTATCTGCATATATAAATTTTATTATAAGGAAACCATTTACATTAAGACAAAATTATTTTTAAATTCATAATTGTTTTTAAATATCATGAAACTTTTGTTCCAGTAAATGCAGATGTTATCTAATAACATAAACTCTTAATTTCAGCCTATCAAGTTAAAAAATTTTAAATGAAAGCAGGCTTAGCTGAGAAAATTTAGAAGCATTTTGTAAATAACTGTAAAAGTGTTAATTACCAATGTCTGCTTTTTTGAGGGCAGGTGAGTCATTCACCCCATCCCCAGTGACAGCTACAATGGCCCCTTGCCTCTGACAACCTTCCACGATGATCAACTTCTGCTGGGGGGAGGTTCTGGCAAATACTATCTCTGTGTGATTGCGTAAAATGTTGTCAATTTGCTCGGGCGTCATATCCCGAAGTTCAGAACCATGAATAACGGCTGCTTTGGCATCACTACAAACAAATCAATTATTAAGGCTTCATCTTATACTAAACATGGGAGCAAAAAAAATGAGACTAAAAATAAATTCACAATAAGGGCTTTCAACTAAGATTTTTTTTCGTTCTGCTTCAAAATATACCACTTCAGTTCCAGTTTTTCTTCCATCAAAAATAACAGTTATCAATTCAGGTACAATTAAATAATTTTATTTTTATTTTATTCTTATTTGCATTAAAATTATAAAATATAATTCTATCATAAATAAAAATGTAATTCTATCAAAATTTAGAAGATTTTATTCCTTTTTCAATTAGTACATGATGTGAATGGATACAATGGACTTTACGAGTGGTGAACAGAGAGCATTGGCATTACTATCCATATACTTGAGGAGACATTCATGTAACTACTTTCTGATGGGTTCAAAATTGATAGAATACGTTTTGGGGATCATTTGATGAAACTCTTGTTTTGTAAAGATCTTCAATTTTAGTCTTAAGAAACTACTTCAAAGAAATTCTACATTAGAATTTGCTGTTTTTTTTAATAGAGCCATGACATAAGTTCTATCACTAACCAATAAGCCCAGGCAATCCAAAATAATAAGGGCTATTTTTAAACTATAATGGCAAGATAAAATTAGCCTGTTATATGTGTATATATATATATATATATATATATATATATATAATATCCATAAATAAGCACGTATATATATATATATATATATATATATATATATATATATATATATATATATATATATACATATAGATATATTTTGTCCCTCACTTCGGCTCAATAAGTCCTAAAATGTTTCACTTTATACACACACATATATATATAATTTACAATTTAATATATTGCCATTAAACTCACTTGGGATCAACTTCTTCAATTGGAATGTTTCTTTTCTGAGCAATGTCCTCGACTGTTTCATTCCCTTCGGAAATAATTCCAACAGCTTTTGCAATGGCTTTGGCAGTGATAGGGTGATCCCCTGTTACCATAATAACCTAAAAATAAAAGCAATCAGTTTCATCCAATTTTAATGGTTGTTCTGATTTGTGAATAGCAGATGAACAAGCTATTAGACTTACTTTGATGCCAGCACTTCGGCATTTTGCGACGGCATCAGGCACAGCAGCACGGGGGGGATCAATCATAGACACAAGACCCAAAAATCGAAGGCCACTCAAGGGGAAATTCTGTTCATCAGCATCGAATGGATAACCCGATGGATACTGATCAGGGGGCAACATAAAATCACAAAAACCTGAAACACACAAACATCAATACATACAGATACATTCGAATATAAGCCCATCCATGTAAAAGACGAGAGTGAGATTTGGCTTCAAACATTACCCTAAATTCAAAACTTGTATAAAATTTGAAATCATTTGAAAAATTATTAAACATTCAAATACGTTGATAAAAAGCCAAAAATGTTATCAGAAACATAAAAATGGAAGAAATGTTTTCCATTCAAATTGCAGTAAAGTAGAACACTAGAACCCAAAGTATCTCAAACTTTTTTTCTCTGTGAAAACCAGGTGAAGTACCATGGAGGTAAAAGAGCAATTGCAGCTCAAAACAAATACAAGCACATTTTGACAATGGCAAGAAAAATAAAATGTAAATTTTAATTTTTAAAATTATTTTTATTTTTATTTTCCGGTCTGTACGATATATGTTCTATAGATCTGTATATAAGCCAATCATTCCACTTTAGGTCTAGAAAAAGACTCAAAAATTCTTGACTTATACACAGAAATATACAATACCAAATATATATATATATACATACACATTTGTATTATTACATACTTATAATACATGCCCTCATATATATATATATGTACACACATATATATATACACATTTTAGGGTACAGATGATATTTGTACCCTAAAAAACTAACCAAAGTGATTCTATCCATTTAAACAAAACTTGGCGACTATCTTTTGTTCTTTCTATCTACTTCACAAGTCAAAAAATATCCAAATTAATTCTGGCTGAACCCACCCATCTTATATAATTCATTAAAATAAGTAATTTTCCTTCCACAAGTGATTCACCATAAAGAAGCCTGGTAGGCTGGCTCACACTTTGATAAATTGGGATGAACAGGTTTGTCACCACAGAAGCCTTTGGGAGATGATGCTACAATAAACTGCTTTTTTTTCAACCCAAATTCTTTGTTTTTTCTTTCAGCTACATTTTACCCATTACATAGATACATATAAATATACATATGTGTGTATATACCTACATATACTATGAATTCATGCTATTGGAGAATCTATTAGCAAGAGT